>JAVKPL010015666.1:0-128762 GCA_032173675.1 Gastrolobium villosum
AGGAAAGATGAAGCACTTTGGGGCTTTAAGTGGCTTTAACAATTAACTGGGTATAAGTTTATCTATCTCGCTCACTTAACTCTCATTCTAACTTTGCATACTAGTCCAGAATATTTTTATGGTAATATTTACCATTTTACTTTTTACTTTCGGGTAACTTTATTTACCCGCATTTCTACAACTTAATTGTCATTTTAACTCCTTTTTCACCCAAGGTGACTTTATTTCTTTTTCTTTTACTTTCCTTATAATTTTTCCTCAATTTCATGATTAAAACTATTACTTCATAATTAAATCCAACACTACATGTGAGGGTTATTATACTCTCCCCACCTTTTTAGGATTTTATCCGCAAAATTAGGATCGTACCTGGAAACAAACTCAGGATATAGCCGGAGGATCTCATCCTCACGCTCCCAAGTAGCCTCCTCAGGCGTCCTGCCTTCCCATTGAATTTTGATCATAGGAATTGACTTATTTCTTAGTTTTCTTTCATCTCTATCAAGAACTTTCCACGGCCTCACAGGAGTCTTAAGATTTTCCTTTATTTGAACCTCATCAGGCTGCACAACATGAGATTCATCCCGAATATATCTCCGAAGCTGCGACACGTGGAATACATCATGAATACCGGATAACTGTGGAGGCAAGGCAAGCTGATAAGCAACCGGTCCCACCCTCTTTATTATTTGATAGGGACCAATGAACCTAGGACTCAATTTCCTTACTCCAAGAGCACGCCCCACACCTGTCACAGGTGACAACCTCACAAAGACATGTTCACCCTCTGCAAACTCCAGAGATCGATGCTTATGATCATAATAGCTCTTCTGGTGACTCTGTGCCTGTTTCAATTTATCCCTGATCAGTTTTATCTGATTAGAAGTGTCCTGTACCAAGTCTGGCCCAATCATTTGCCTCTCTCCAACCTCAGTCCAACAAGTAGGTGATCTACATCGCCGGCCATACAAAGCCTCATAAGGTGCCATGCCCAGACTGGAATGGAAACTATTATTGTACGAGAACTCTACCAATGGAAGGTACCTATCCCATGTCTTACCCTGTTCCAGGGCACAAGCTCTCAGCATATCCTCCAGGGTTTGAATAGTCCTCTCTGTCTGACCATCAGTCTGAGGATGATAAGCCGTGCTCAGTCTCAACTGAGTGCCGAAAGCCTGCTGCAGTGCTCCCCAGAAGCGAGATGTGAACTTCGGGTCCCGATCGCTCACAATGCTCTCAGGCACCCCGTGAAGTCTCACAATCTCCTTCAAATAGAGTCGAGCCAACTGCTCTGTAGTAAAAGTCACCTTTACTGGCAGAAAATGGGAAGACTTTGTAAGTCTATCAACAATAACCCATATAGAATCGTATCCAGCCTGAGTCCTGGGAAACCCAACCACAAAATCCATAGAGATGCAATCCCATTTCCATACTGGAATATCCAGAGGTTGAAGCAAACCACCAGGTCTCTGGTGTTCAATTTTGACTTTCTGACAAACAAGACACTTTGCAACAAACTTAGCAATGTCATTCTTCATACCCGGCCACCAGAAATTTTCCTTTAAGTCATGATACATCTTAGTAGCTCCTGGATGAATTGAGTATTGACCTTTCTGTGCTTCAATCAACACATCATCCACTAACTGACCTTTGGGTACGATTATCCTGTCCTGATAACGTTTGAAGCCCTGACCATCAACAGACACATCTTTCTGACCTGTCATTGCCACAATGTCCTTATCAAATTGTTGAGCCTCTAAGATTCTCTCCAATAATGCATTCTGAATGGCAACTTTCTCAACTTCTAAGCTACCATCGCCTTTACTGACCACCACATTCAGATTTCTGAAGTTTTCAATCAACTGATATTCTTCAATCATCAGATTTGCAATCACAGTAGATTTTCTGCTCAAGGCATCAGCTACAACATTAGCCTTACCCGGATGATATTTTAGTTCAAATTCATAGTCCTTTAGGAACTCCATCCATCTCCTTTGCCTCATGTTCAACTCTTTCTGGTCAAACAGATACTTCAGACTTTTGTGATCGCTATACACTAAGAAACTAGCACCATATAGAAAGTGTCGCCATATTTTCAGGGCAAACACTATGGCTGCTAGCTCTAAATCATGCGTAGGGTAATTCTCCTCATGCGATTTCAACTGCCTAGAAGCATATGCAACAACTCTCCTATCCTGCATCAGGACACATCCCAAACCTTTGCCTGAGGCATCACAATAGACCTCGAAAGTACGCTCAGGATCGGGAAGGGTCAATATTGGAGCCGTCGTCAACTTTTCTTTTAGTGCATGAAAACAATTTTCGCACTCCTGAGTCCATACGAATGGGATCTCCTTTCTAGTCAAACGGGTCAATGGTAAAACCATTGTAGAAAATCCCTCAATAAATCTTCGGTAATAACCGGCTAGTCCCAGAAAACTTCGGACTTCAGAAACAGTCTTAGGTCTTTCCCAATCCATCACGACCTCTATTTTACTAGGGTCCACTGCCACACCATCAGCAGATATGACATGACCCAAAAACTGAACCTTTGACAACCAGAATTCACACTTGGAAAACTTGGCATACAATTGATTATCCTTTAGTACTTGTAGAACAATCCTGAGGTGGTCTGCATGCTCATTGTTATTCTTAGAATAGATCAAAATATCATCTATGAACACAACTACAAACTGATCCAGATATGGCTTGAACAAACGGTTCATATAGTCCATAAACACTGCAGGAGCATTAGTGAGACCAAAAGGAATTACTTGGTACTCATAATGTCTGTATCTAGACCTGAATGCAGTCTTCGGAATATCATCCGACTTAACTCGGATCTGATGATAACCTGACCTCAAATCAATTTTTGAGAAGACACAAGCACCCCTCAACTGATCAAGCAAATCATCTATGCGAGGGAGAGGATACTTGTTCTTTACAGTCACTTTATTTAATTTCCTGTAGTCGGTCACAAGTCTCATGGTTCCATCCTTCTTCTTGACAAATAATATTGGTGCTCCCCACGGGGACACACTAGGTCGGATGAACTGCTTAGCCAACAAGTCCTCAATCTGTTTCTTCAATTCAGCCAATTCTAGAGGAGACATCCGATATAGAGCCATAGAAATGGGCCCCACACTAGGCAACAATTCAATAGAGAACTCTATTTCTCTCTCTGGTGGAAGATTTGGAATTTCATCCGGAAATACATCCATGAATTCATTTACGATTGGGATATCAGCAATCTTATCCTGAGTACTACTGCTCACTAATCTTCCCAGCCATATATAGCCTAATGCTCCCTCCTCCAAGGCCCGTCTAGCCTGATGTATTGATATACAAGGAGAAGAACTAATAGCAGACTCCTCAGATAACATCACTAGTTTCTTACCACAACAGTCAATCACTGCACAATTTTTAGAAAGCCAGTCCATACCCAAGATGACTTGAAGACTAACCATGGGTAGACAGATAAAGTCAATTACATAGTCTCGGCCCTCATACTTAAATTCAATATCCTTGCATATATCAGAAGTAATACATTTTTCTCCCGTAGCTGTAGTTACTTTCATAGGAGGATAAATTTCATACATTGGCAAATTCAAGCCCACAGCCATAAAATCAGATATGCAAGAATGAGTAGCCCCTGTGTCAAATAACACATCTATATTAAAACCATTAATATAGATCGTACCTTTTACCAAATTAGGCGCTTTATCCGCCTGCTGCTGAGTGATAGCATAAATCCGTCCCACAGTCTGAGACTCAGGGACAGCTGGAGTAGGAACCATCTGAAGAGGTGCAACCTTGACATCTCTCTGAGGACAGTCTCTGGAGTAGTGGCCAGTCTTGCCACATTTATAACAAATCACCTGTCCCGTGGCACACGGTCCTCTATGCTCCTTACCACAACCAATACACTTAGGGATCGGTGGTCTCTCAGAAGAACCAGTTTTCTTGAATTTATTACCTGACTGTTTCACCTGCAAATTCTTATTTTTATCATCAGATTTCTTGTTCTTCCAGTAATTTGAACCACTGGACTTCTTGGAATCAGACTCTTTAGAATTTCTGTTATTTCGCCTCCTGTGAATATCCTCAACAGCCCTGCATTGATTAATTAAGGTGGGAAAATCTCTAGAACCACAACCTGCAAGACTTTCTGCAATTCTATCATTTAACCCTCTTTGGAATTTTGCAGCTAAAGATTCTGAATCTGGCATAGCTCTCCTGAAGTGAGCATACTTAGCCAACTGATTGAATTTGGCCAGATATTCATCAACAGACATTTCACCCTGCACAAGATCATTATATTCACCTTCCTTCCTTTCTCTAGCATCTCGGGGAAAGTACTTATCAAGAAAGTGTCTTTCAAACAAAGGCCATGTAATAGCGTGACCCTGCAGTTCCAATGGGCGAGAAGTATTTAGCCACCAATCACTAGCATCACCTTTCAGCATATAAGTAGCATACAATAGTCTCTGATTATCCGGACATTCCATCACCCTAAAAATCCTCTCTAGATCCTGCAACCATGTAGCAGCAACAATAGGGTCATAACCACCCTCAAAAGTAGGCGGTTGATGCTTCCTGAAAGCATTTAATCGTCTCTCTCTAGCCTCAACATTATCCATTGCAACCGTGTGAACAGATTGTTGTCCAGTATGAATAGTAGCATCACCATGATGACTAGCCTCACCCTCTCCATCCCCGTGCTCTTCATGGAGAGTATGCGGAGATGGAATGGGAGTATGTGGTGGAGGAGGTGGCGGTGGAGGTGGTGGGGGCTGATTCCCCGCTCTACCATCTCTCATGGCTCTCAACTCAGCCATCATCAGGTTCATCATATTTTGATTGGCAGCAATTATATCTTGATTTGTTTTCATAAGAGTTTCATTAGCCTGCCTACTAGTAGCCAGCTCCTGCTGAACACCAGCCAAAGCAATAGCTATAGGATCAGGCTGACTGGAAGTTGCCCCAACAGTACTCTGAGATCTTAACAAAGTAGCTAATGTAGGATCTGTCTGATTGTCATCTGCTGCCGGAGGCCTCCTAGGAAGAACCATGACTCTGCACATGTTACACAAAGGAATGAGTTGATCAGGCCCACACTAAGTGGTTACACATGCATTATCACAGAAAATCCTAAAAGCCACTCATAACAACACAGTTATTGCAATACATCAAGGAATTCCCTTTTCAAAACTGCTCTGATACCATAAAATGTAACGCCCCGTCTGCAGCCGGTTAATTAACATTCATATGATAGTAAGCGCAGCATGCTCAACATAATTAATGCGGAAGCTAACTAAATAAATTTTATCTTTTTCCTTATGTATTGCAAACCTTTTTACTTCCATGGTCAAAATAAAACGGACAACATTTCCTCTGTATTTTGGACTACTGGGGATAATTCCCACTATGATAATTTCCACCTGATTGATAGTTTAATATAATCCAGACATATACCATATTACCTAGCCATCCATGGCATAGGCTATCTCAATATCACACTGTCTCAAAATAATGTTCATGATGTTACTTATATAATTACATCAAATAAACAAAAGAGATGCAATTAAATAAGTAACATAGACCTGAGCATGCATAACTAACAGCATATACAAACTAACGACATGGCATAGACATCTCCTATGCTCTCAAAAAATTACATGGCATGTACAACTCAAAATATGGTATGTCAGGTACAAATCTAAGTATCCACAAGACCCTGACAATCAGGTCAAGTAATATCTCTCATCTGGCCTCTTGCCACGCGATGCCTCGGCACCATCAGCTCCTGTACCTGAAATGGCGATCCCCATAACACGGGGTGAGATAATATAATTACCTCAGTAAGCTAGGGACCCTTGGAGGGCTCCTCCACCCCTAAGCTCACTTCTGGTATAAACACATTATAAAAATCCATGCATGCATCAGAATATGTATGACAATGCAGTGTGCAATAATATAATCCTACTGGCCAGAGAATATAACAAGTATGTATTACGCAAGGAAACACCGTCTTGCAACATACCGTATGAGGAAACACCGTCTCATACTATGCATAAGGAAACACCGTCTTATGCCTCACACAAGGAAACACCGTCTTGTGTGGCACACAAACATACATACATATACATGCAACATATAGCAAGTCATATCCACATACCATATAAAAGTACCATCCTCCCTCGGAGTCTGGTGGAACAAATGGGGGATTAACCCCAAGGACCAAAAGCTTACCTGGCAAACAATGTCCTCCAATAATTCTCGTGTCCACGGAGTCACGATCTTTTACAAAGTCACAACCTAGTTCCAAGATGTGAATACAATCAGTATTCCTATATACCAGTCTACCACTTTAAATTTCCAAGACTACACATACAAGAAACCTATACTTGATTTTTAGTCCAATTTATCAAAGTGTCGTAAACGGCCATTTCATAATTTTTCCTTTTTCGGGAACCAATACCAAGCATATTTAACAAAGAGACTCACCTACAAATCACCCTTCAACTACTCATACCATTTAATCCCAATTTATACAACCCTATATCATGCATTTTTTTACAAAAACACAAGAGGGGAGTTAGGGCATTTACCTTAGAAGCTTTAAATCACTAAAAGAAAGACAACCCAAGCTTCCAACAAGGTCACAACCCTTCCTCAAGCCTTAAATCCGAAAATGGAAGCCATGGGTCCTTCAAGATATGTTTCTTTCTCATCCAAATGTAGCTACCAAGTTGAATGGATGAAGAGGAAGAAGGAGAACAAGATGGAGAGAAGGAATGAGAGTGATTTATTTGATTTCCTTAAGGATTTGCTTGGAATTATATGGAAGAAGAAAAGAAAAGAAAAAGAAAATAAAAGAACTCCTTTTCTCCACAGAGAGTCGCGCGAGAAGAAAGGAAAGAATGAAGGAAAGATGAAGCACTTTGGGGCTTTAAGTGGCTTTAACAATTAACTGGGTATAAGTTTATCTATCTCGCTCACTTAACTCTCATTCTAACTTTGCATACTAGTCCAGAATATTTTTATGGTAATATTTACCATTTTACTTTTTACTTTCGGGTAACTTTATTTACCCGCATTTCTACAACTTAACTATCATTTTAACTCCTTTTTCACCCAAGGTGACTTTATTTCTTTTGCTTTTACTTTCCTTATAATTTTTCCTCAATTTCATGATTAAAACCATTACTTCATAATTAAATCCAACACTACATGTGAGGGTTATTATACTCTCCCCACCTTTTTAGGATTTTTTCCGCAAAATTAGGATCGTACCTGGAAACAAACTCAGGATATAGCCGGAGGATCTCATCCTCATGCTCCCAAGTAGCCTCCTCAGGCGTCCTTCCTTCCCATTGAATTTTGATCATAGGAATTGACTTATTTCTTAGTTTTCTTTCATCTCTATCAAGAACTTTCCACGGCCTCACAGGAGTCTTAAGATTTTCCTTTATTTGAACCTCATCAGGCTGCACAACATGAGATTCATCCCGAATATATCTCCGAAGCTGCGACACGTGGAATACATCATGAATACCGGATAACTGTGGAGGCAAGGCAAGCTGATAAGCAACCTGTAACATCCCACATAATTTGTAAAATACATAAGTGTATAATGATATAGATGCATGTGTATGTTTGATGGCTTGCGAAATTACATGGCCTTTACCCTTGGATGAGACTTTGGTAAGTTAGTGAAGTATCTAAATTAAATGATAGGAGGGTACATATGTAGGCATGTGAAATTTCATTAAAATCATATGAGTAATTTGATTGTGTGTTATAAGGCTTTGGTGTTTAAAGCACTTGGATTAATGGGCTAGTAATTTATTCACACAAAGATGTAGGATTAAATTGTGTGGAGTTATTCATCCCTTTGTGCCACGGCCTCATGGCCTTGAATTGGTACCATTAGCTTAATTTTTGATCCATCATAACTACTTCACAAGGAACACATTTTGTAACCTTTAAAACCTAGGCTTTTGAGACTTGTCATAAAACTACAAGTATTGGACTCTTATACTTTGAAGCCTTTTTCATCCTTGGTGTCACGGCCCCATAGCCTTATTTGGGCAATGGTTCAGCCCAAAAGCTTGCCACCATCACAACCTCATCAAGGATCCATTTGGCATCATGTGAGGGTAGAAACCACACTTAACAAGTCACACAAGCCTTGCATTTTTCCTCCACACATGTGCGCATAAGACTTGGCCCTCTCTTATGTGCATGAAAACCACTTGGTCAAACACATCTTACACCTTCCATCATGCGCCTGAAATGTGCAGATTTCTGCATGCTTTTGCAGTCCATCATGAACCAAATCTGTCCCTTGCCTCCACATGCATCAAATGAAGGATTTTTGGTCAGATTGCATGTGTTTTGAGTGGAGGAGAAATCTGCCAACTTCTTTCACTCCACCTTGTGCGCATGGCTTAGTGGCCTTTGTTAAAAATTCTGACTTAGGAAGCACATCATTCAGATTTAAACTTCTCCCTTCCACCTCCTTGCATGCGCCTAGAGTGTGCAAGAAGCAAGCTCCTTGCTTGTTTTGACCAAGCTTGCAGCCCCACTTCCACAAGAAATCAGAAATTTCCATGATGCTTCATCATTCCAACCTCTCCTCCCTCCTCTTTATTTTGTGCGCACAAGAGGGCTGTCCTCACTTTGCAAGTGCAGCCAACTTCTTTCCTCTTCCTCACTTCTCTAGCCGTGCATTGTAGGAACTTTAGGAGAAAGAAAAACTTTGCTAACTCATCTCCCTCACACCCATTCAATCGTGGCCTAAACACCAAGTAAGTGCAAGCATTTTCCTCTCCTTTCCCTCACTGTCCAGCCGAGTTCCTCACCCTTGGAAGCTGTCCAAAGTGTTCTCCTCACCATTGTAGGCGCACAAGCCATCTCCTAGGAAGGGTGAACTTGTTGTTTTGTAAAGATAGAAGGTGTGGTGTGTGATCCTTGACCAAGAAGTGTGTGCTACAAGAGGTAAGCTTAGAACTTAGACTCCTTTCATTGTGTGTAACCATGTGTGTGCATGAGATGTCTCCTTGATTCTGTTTTGTTTTGGATTCTTGAATGAGCATGGTGAAGGTATAATGGTGGAGCTATTTGATGATGATTTGTATGCTTTAGTTATGGAATGAAAGTCTCATGGTTATGCTTGATTTGATGCCACTGTTTCTGTATAAAAGTGCCACTGTTTTGAGGATAAGTATGTCACTGTTTCTGTTTGAAAGGATCACCATATTGATGCCACTGTTTCTGCACAAATGCTCATTGTTTTAGTGCCTCACATGCCACTGTTTCTGCACAAATGCTCACTGTTTTAGTGCCTCACATGCCACTGTTTCTGCACAAAAATGCTCACTGTTTTAGTGTCTCACATGCCACTGTTTCTGCACAAAAATGCTCATTGTTTTAGTGTCTCACATGCCACTGTTTCTGCCCAACATGCTCACTGTTTTAGTACTTAATGTGTCACTGTTTCTGCATAAAATGGTCACCATCTTGATGTTCAAATACTCCTATTTATGCCACTGTTTTAATGTTCAAAAATCACTACTTATGCCACTGTTTTGATGTCCAAAAATCACTATTTATGCCACTGTTTTAATGTTCAAAAATCACTACTTATGCCACTGTTTTGATGTCAAAAAACCACTATTTATGCCACTGTTTTGATGTTCAAAAATCACTACTTGTGTCACTGTTTTGATGATCAAATGCTACCATTCATGCCACTGTTTTGATGTGCAAATACCACTAAGGATGTCACTGTTTTGAGGTTCAAATGCCACTGTTTATGTCACCGTTTTGATGCTCAAATGCCACTGTTTCTGCCACTGTTTTGATGTTCAAGATGTCACTGTTTCTGTTTAAAAATGGTCACTGGTTGCTGCTGTAAGGTGTTATTGTTTTCTGCTGTAAAACAACACTGTCACTGTCACTGTTTTAAGAACAAACGTCACTGTTTCCTGCTCACTGTTTTAAGAACAAACGTCACTATTTTCTGCTGTAAAACGCTATTGTATGCTCACTGTTTCTGCTGTAAAATGTTGTTGTATGCTCACTGTTTCTGCTGTAAAAACGTTGCTGTATGCTCACTGTTTCTGCTGTAAAACGTTGCTGTATGCTCACTGTTTCTGCTGTAAAAATGTTGCTGTATGCTCACTGTTTCTGCTGTAAAACGTTGTTGTATGCTCACTGTTTCTGCTGTAAAAACGTTGTTGTATGCTCACTGTTTCTGCTGTAAATCGTCGCTGTAAATGATTGATTGTAATTGATTTAGGTGCGCTTAAGAAGTGAGATACTTCGCTGCTGTTTGGTATTATTTAAGGCACGCAAGGTAAGTGTCAGGCGATATTACCTAATGTGACTATTGACTACTGGTATAAAGTTGTGACATGATGCTCCATACTCCGTAAAAGTAATATGTTCCTTATGATGAAAGAAAACTGCCAAGAATATGTCGTGATGGTAATATGATGATGAGGTAAAATTGTTATGTGGCAGCATAACGTATATGAAAAGTATATAAGCATGCACCTTACATCATACCGCATTTATTTTTACGCTTTGTGTGTGAAAGCATAGCATGGCATGCATGTACCAAGATCATATAAGCCTTGCATTTTAGAATAGTTATGTACAGGACCATGTGTTTGAGCAAGCATCATATAGGCATCCCTAAGGTACCAGGGTATGGGACACTTGGCATCAGTCCGCATAGGCCCACAGTTGGAATCCACCGAGCTCAGGTGCCATGTATTTGATGTCCACTGTGAAGTGCGCGCACGACGGTGCTAAAAGCGCAAAGGAAAGGCGTTATATATGCAATATATATATATATATGATGAAAAGGAAAAAGGAAAAGGAACAAGGATATGTTGAAGTGACTGTTTATGATTTTGTGCCTAGTTAATACTGTTATATTATTGGTTTTGTTGCCACACTACTGGGATTATTCTCACCCCTTCGGGGCTGCTATTTTCCAAAATGGCAGGAGGACGTAAAAGCATTTGAAGGCGTGATGTTTGTTGTTGCTTGCTGATGCATGGACTTTCACTGTTTTTGTTAGATTGATTGGATGACTGTAATGCTTAATATTTTGGTACTCTTGGATGACTGTAGACTTTAACATCTCTATTTTACCTTGAACTGTTATGAACAGCGGCTGTTTTGGAAAAACGTTTTGCGAAAGGAATTTTTGAACATCTAAGGGCTGAATTTTTAACAGTGCACCTTACGGGTGGTGTTTCTATGAGCAAACGAACTCCGATTTACTATTATTTTATATGCACGCGAAGGCCCCAACGTGCTCTTTCTAAATCACTTGAAATATTTTTTTATCCGACCAAACAGAATGATAAGAATTTAGAAACGCTTTTTGGATTAGAATTTAGAATAAGAATCTCTGTTAGCTTATGTGACGTTAAAGACTCTAATTCCGCTTAGCAAACGACTCTCTTGGATGCATACAAGGGAGGGCGTTACACAACCGGACCCACCCTCTTTATTATTTGATAGGGACCAATGAACCTAGGACTCAATTTCCTTACTCCAAGAGCACGCCCCACACCTGTCACAGGTGACAACCTCACAAAGACATGTTCACCCTCTGCAAATTCCAGAGGTCGATGCTTATGATCATAATAGCTCTTCTGGCGACTCTGTGCCTGTTTCAATTTATCCCTGATCAGTTTTATCTGATTAGAAGTGTCCTGTACCAAGTCTGGCCCAATCATTTGCCTCTCTCCAACCTCAGTCCAACAAGTAGGTGATCTACATCGCCGGCCATACAAAGCCTCATAAGGTGCCATGCCCAGACTGGAATGGAAACTATTATTGTACGAGAACTCTACCAATGGAAGGTACCTATCCCATGTCTTACCCTGTTCCAGGGCACAAGCTCTCAGCATATCCTCCAGGGTTTGAATAGTCCTCTCTGTCTGACCATCAGTCTGAGGATGATAAGCCGTGCTCAGTCTCAACTGAGTGCCGAAAGCCTGCTGCAGTGCTCCCCAGAAGCGAGATGTGAACTTCGGGTCCCGATCGCTCACAATGCTCTCAGGCACCCCGTGAAGTCTCACAATCTCCTTCAAATAGAGTCGAGCCAACTGCTCTGTAGTAAAAGTCACCTTTACTGGCAGAAAATGGGAAGACTTTGTAAGTCTATCAACAATAACCCATATAGAATCGTATCCAGCCTGAGTCCTGGGCAACCCAACCACAAAATCCATAGAGATGCAATCCCATTTCCATACTGGAATATCCAGAGGTTGAAGCAAACCACCAGGTCTCTGGTGTTCAATTTTGACTTTCTGACAAACAAGACACTTTGCAACAAACTTAGCAATGTCATTCTTCATACCCGGCCACCAGAAATTTTCCTTTAAGTCATGATACATCTTAGTAGCTCCTGGATGAATTGAGTATTGACCTTTCTGTGCTTCAATCAACACATCATCCACTAACTGACCTTTGGGTACGATTATCCTGTCCTGATAACGTTTGAAGCCCTGACCATCAACAGACACATCTTTCTGACCTGTCATTGCCACAATGTCCTTATCAAATTGTTGAGCCTCTAAGATTCTCTCCAATAATGCATTCTGAATGGAAACTTTCTCAACTTCTAAGCTACCATCGCCTTTACTGACCACCACATTCAGATTTCTGAAGTTTTCAATCAACTGATATTCTTCAATCATCAGATTTGCAAACACAGCAGATTTCCTGCTCAAGGCATCAGCTACAACATTAGCCTTACCCGGATGATATTTTAGTTCAAATTCATAGTCCTTTAGGAACTCCATCCATCTCCTTTGCCTCATGTTCAACTCTTTCTGGTCAAACAGATACTTCAGATTTTAGTGATCGCTATACACTAAGAAATTAGCACCATATAGAAAGTGTCGCCATATTTTCAGGGCAAACACTATGGCTGCTAGCTCTAAATCATGCGTAGGGTAATTCTCCTCATGCGATTTCAACTGCCTAGAAGCATATGCAACAACTCTCCTATCCTGCATCAAGACACATCCCAAACCTTTGCCTGAGGCATCACAATAGACCTCGAAAGTACGCTCAGGATCGGGAAGGGTCAATATTGGAGCCGTCGTCAACTTTTCTTTTAGTGCATGAAAACAATTTTCGCACTCCTGAGTCCATACGAATGGGATCTCCTTTCTAGTCAAGCGGGTCAATGGTAAAACCATTGTAGAAAATCCCTCAATAAATCTTCGGTAATAACCGGCTAGTCCCAGAAAACTTCGGACTTCAGAAACAGTCTTAGGTCTTTCCCAATCCATCACGACCTCTATTTTACTAGGGTCCACTGCCACACCATCAGCAGATATGACATGACCCAAAAACTGAACCTTTGACAACCAGAATTCACACTTGGAAAACTTGGCATACAATTGATTATCCTTTAGAACTTGTAGAACAATCCTGAGGTGGTCTGCATGCTCATTGTTATTCTTAGAATAGATCAAAATATCATCTATGAACACAACTACAAACTGATCCAGATATGGCTTGAACAAACGGTTCATATAGTCCATAAACACTGCCGGAGCATTAGTGAGACCAAAAGGAATTACTTGGTACTCATAATGTCCGTATCTAGACCTGAATGCAGTCTTCGGAATATCATCCGACTTAACTCGGATCTGATGATAACCTGACCTCAAATCAATTTTTGAGAAGACACAAGCACCCCTCAACTGATCAAGCTAATCATCTATGCGAGGGAGAGGATACTTGTTCTTTACAGTCACTTTATTTAATTGCCTGTAGTCGGTCACAAGTCTCATGGTTCCATCCTTCTTCTTGACAAATAATACTGGTGCTCCCCACGGGGACACACTAGGTCGGATGAACTGCTTAGCCAACAAGTCCTCAATCTGTTTCTTCAATTCAGCCAATTCTAGAGGAGACATCTGATATGGAGCCATAGAAATGGGCCCCACACCAGGCAACAATTCAATAGAGAACTCTATTTCTCTCTCTGGTGGAAGATTTGGAATTTCATCCGGAAATACATCCATGAATTCATTTACGATTGGGATATCAGCAATCTTATCCTGAGTACTACTGCTCACTAATCTTCCCAGCCATATATAGCCTAATGCTCCCTCCTCCAAGGCCCGTCTAGCCTGATGTATTGATATACAAGGAGAAGAACTAGTAGCAGACTCCTCAGATAACATCACTAGTTTCTTACCACAACAGTCAATCACTGCACAGTTTTTAGAAAGCCAGCCCATACCCAAGATGACTTGAAGACTAACCATGGGTAGACAGATAAAGTCAATTACATAGTCTCGGCCCTCATACTTAAATTCAATATCCTTGCATATATCAGAAGTAATACATTTTTCTCCCGTAGCTGTAGTTACTTTCATAGGAGGATAAATTTCATACATTGGCAAATTCAAGCCCACAGCCATAAAATCAGATATGCAAGAATGAGTAGCCCCTGTGTCAAATAACACATCTATATCAAAACCATTAATATAGATCGTACCTTTTACCAAATTAGGCGCTTTATCCGCCTGCTGCTGAGTGATAGCATAAATCCGTCCCACAGTCTGAGACTCAGGGACAGCTGGAGTAGGAACCATCTGAAGAGGTGCAACCTTGACATCTCTCTGAGGACAGTCTCTGGAGTAGTGGCCAGTTTTGCCACATTTATAACAAATCACCTGTCCCGTGGCACACGGTCCTCTATGCTCCTTACCACAACCAATACACTTAGGGATCGGTGGTCTCTCAGAAGAACCAGTTTTCTTGAATTTATTACCTGACTGTTTCACCTGCAAATTCTTATTTTTATCATCAGATTTCTTGTTCTTCCAGTAATTTGAACCACTGGACTTCTTGGAATCAGACTCTTTAGAATTTCTGTTATTTCGCCTCCTGTGAATATCCTCAACAGCCCTGCATTGATTAATTAAGGTGGGAAAATCTCTAGAACCACAACCTGCAAGACTTTCTGCAATTCTATCATTTAACCCTCTTTGAAATTTTGCAGCTAAAGATTCTGAATCTGGCATAGCTCTCCTGAAGTGAGCATACTTAGCCAACTGATTGAATTTGGCCAGATATTCATCAACAGACATTTCACCCTGCACAAGATCATTATATTCACCTTCCTTCCTTTCTCTAGCATCTCGGGGAAAGTACTTATCAAGAAAGTGTCTTTCAAACAAAGGCCATGTAATAGCGTGACCCTGCAGTTCCAATGGGCGAGAAGTATTTAGCCACCAATCACTAGCATCACCTTTCAGCATATAAGTAGCATACAATAGTCTCTGATTATCCGGACATTCCATCACCCTAAAAATCCTCTCTAGATCCTGCAACCATGTAGCAGCAACAATAGGGTCATAACCACCCTCAAAAGTAGGCGGCTGATGCTTCCTGAAAGCATTTAATCGTCTCTCTCTAGCCTCAACATTATCCATTGCAACCGTGTGAACAGATTGTTGTCCAGTATGAATAGTAGCATCACCATGATGACTAGCCTCACCCTCTCCATCCCCGTGCTCTTCATGGAGAGTATGCGGAGATGGAATGGGAGTATGTGGTGGAGGAGGTGGCGGTGGAGGTGGTGGCGGCGGTGGAGGTGGTGGGGGCTGATTCCCCGCTCTACCATCTCTCATGGCTCTCAACTCAGCCATCATCAGGTTCATCATATTTTGATTGGCAGCAATTATATCTTGATTTGTTTTCATAAGAGTTTCATTAGCCTGCCTACTAGTAGCCAGCTCCTGCTGAACACCAGCCAAAGCAATAGCTATAGGATCAGGCTGACTGGAAGTTGCCCCAACAGTACTCCGAGATCTTAACAAAGTAGCTAATGTAGGATCTGTCTGATTGTCATCTGCTGCCGGAGGCCTCCTAGGAAGAACCATGACTCTGCACATGTTACACAAAGGAATGAGTTGATCAGGCCCACACTAAGTGGTTACACATGCATTATCACAGAAAATCCTAAAAGCCACTCATAACAACACAGTTATTGCAATACATCAAGGAATTCCCTTTTCAAAACTGCTCTGATACCATAAAATGTAACGCCCCGTCTGCAGCCGGTTAATTAACATTCATATGATAGTAAGCGCAGCATGCTCAACATAATTAATGCGGAAGCTAACTAAATAAATTTTATCTTTTTCCTTATGTATTGCAAACCTTTTTACTTCCATGGTCAAAATAAAACAGACAACATTTCCTCTGTATTTTGGACTACTGGGGATAATTCCCACTATGATAATTTCCACCTGATTGATAGTTTAATATAATCCAGACATATACCATATTACCTAGCCATCCATGGCATAGGCTATCTCAATATCACACTGTCTCAAAATAATGTTCATGATGTTACTTATATAATTACATCAAATAAACAAAAGAGATGCAATTAAATAAGTAACATAGACCTGAGCATGCATAACTAACAGCATATACAAACTAACGACATGGCATAGACATCTCCTATGCTCTCAAAAAAATACATGGCATGTACAACTCAAAATATGGTATGTCAGGTACAAATCTAAGTATCCACAAGACCCTGACAATCAGGTCAAGTAATATCTCTCATCTGGCCTCTTGCCACGCGATGCCTCGGCACCATCAGCTCCTGTACCTGAAATGGCGATCCCCATAACACGGGGTGAGATAATATAATTACCTCAGTAAGCTAGGGACCCTTGGAGGGCTCCTCCACCCCTAAGCTCACTTCTGGTATAAACACATTATAAAAATCCATGCATGCATCAGAATATGTATGACAATGCAGTGTGCAATAATATAATCCTACTGGCCAGAGAATATAACAAGTATGTATTACGCAAGGAAACACCGTCTTGCAACATACCGTATGAGGAAACACCGTCTCATACTATGCATAAGGAAACACCGTCTTATGCCTCACACAAGGAAACACCGTCTTGTGTGGCACACAAACATACATACATACATATATATACATGCAACATATAGCAAGTCATATCCACATACCATATAAAAGTACCATCCTCCCTCGGAGTCTGGTGGAACAAATGGGGGATTAACCCCAAGGACCAAAAGCTTACCTGGCAAACAATGTCCTCCAATAATTCTCGTGTCCACGGAGTCACGATCTTTTACAAAGTCACAACCTAGTTCCAAGATGTGAATACAATCAGTATTCCTATATACCAGTCTACCACTTTAAATTTCCAAGACTACAAATACCAGAAACCTATACTTAATTTTTAGTCCAATTTATCAAAGTGTCCTAAACGGCCATTTCATAATTTTTCCTTTTTCGGGAACCAATACCAAGCATATTTAACAAAGAGACTCACCTACAAATCACCCTTCAACTACTCATACCATTTAATCCCAATTTATACAACCCTATATCATGCATTTTTTTACAAAAACACAAGAGGGGAGTTAGGGCATTTACCTTAGAAGCTTTAAATCACTAAAAGAAAGACAACCCAAGCTTCCAACAAGGTCACAACCCTTCCTCAAGCCTTAAATCCGAAAATGGCAGCCATGGGTCCTTCAAGATATGTTTCTTTCTCATCCAAATGTAGCTACCAAGTTGAATGGATGAAGAGGAAGAAGGAGAACAAGATGGAGAGAAGGAATGAGAGTGATTTATTTGATTTCCTTAAGGATTTGCTTGGAATTATATGGAAGAAGAAAAGAAAAGAAAAAGAAAATAAAAGAACTCCTTTTCTCCACAGAGAGTCGCGCGAGAAGAAAGGAAAGAATGAAGGAAAGATGAAGCACTTTGGGGCTTTAAGTGGCTTTAACAATTAACTGGGTATAATTTTATCTATCTCGCTCACTTAAATCTCATTCTAACTTTGCATACTAGTCCAGAATATTTTTATGGTAATATTTACCATTTTACTTTTTACTTTCGGGTAACTTTATTTACCCGCATTTCTACAACTTAACTGTCATTTTAACTCCTTTTTCACCCAAGGTGACTTTATTTCTTTTTCTTTTACTTTCCTTATAATTTTTCCTCAATTTCATGATTAAAACCGTTACTTCATAATTAAATCCAACACTACATGTGAGGGTTATTATATTATACATCACACCAAAGAGATCCTTAACATAAATCAATTCCTTAAGAGTTATTTACTGACATATCTGGTCTTCAAATTGGAACAGTTACATTTGATTGAAAATTTGAAAACAAATTGGACAAATTATAAACTTACGTCTGACCGGAGGCAACACTGCTAAAACTATGGAGTTTTCACGTTAAGACGATGTTTAAATAATGGATAGTGAACCCGTTGAAAAGGAAAGGAAGTAATGACAAACAATTTTTTTATTTAGTAATATAAAAATAAATAAGAAGTGAAAGAAATTTAAAGAGATCAATTCTTCTTAAATACATAAACTTTATTTCCTTTAAAATTGAAGTAGAAAAGAGGAGATACAAATATATATTACAATTAACGATAAAAATAATTCCGTTCGTGTAACACCCCGTTCTAGAACCGGTTTGTTAACATTGACTTATGATATTAAGCGCAGTTACAATCACATTGATGCAATTAAAATCCGGTTAAATTTCTCTTTTAAAACAAGCCGAATTAAAATTACCCAATTGCGTGACCATAACCATAATACATTGCGGAATAACATACTTAAAGCTTAATACCATACTTTCATTTAACTTATTATGGTCTTCATTTGCCCATAATATTATAGGATTTTTCATTAATTACGTGTGGGTTCAAACCGCGCTCAAATCGGAGCACCGTAGCCCAAGTTATGAGGTTTTTAAGCGACAGATGCTGAATCGTCAGATCCTCTGCGCTTCAAGCGTAGAACTCTACGCTTCAAGCGTAGAACTCTACGCTTCAAGCGTAGAGGAAATTAATGGGACAGTGGTTCTACGCTTCAAGCGTGTATCCTATGCTCCAAGCGTGGACAGTCTGGAGCAAGCACCCAAAACAGGGCAGTTTGACCTACCTGTGGTGTTTTAACCATAACTTGAGTTATACTTATCCAAATTACACAATCTTGGTCTCTATGGAAAGCTAAGAAACATATCTACAACTTCCATCAAGACACAAGGATCCAAATCTATCGTATAGGATACGAAAATTGGACAATAAGACAGGGTATCTTTGTTTTGAATTGGTTTTCCAACCTAAAGGTCTTCTTTCACCTAATTTACATCATATAATCCTTTCAATATATGAATTTTAGTCTCTCTAGATACTCATACACAATAGAAGCATACATATCATTTCATCATATATGCAAATACCCAATAATTACAACATTACATCATGTTTACAAGTTTCAATTACAAATCATGGGACTTAGCTACAAAACACTATGATCACTCCTTGGCTCCCATCAACAAAAGAGATACCAAAAGCATGAGCATAGGCTAAGTCCACCCAAATAAATATAGCATGCATATGACAATTGATTCTCATTTAGCAATCCTATACATGTGAACTACAAAATAACATGCTTAATCAAATGACACGATATCTTCATATGCCCAATCACTTCAGATATGGCCACTTGCCATCAGAGGCTCCTGCAGCATCCTTTCCTGAAAGGGGGTCCCCAACCACACGGGGTGAGATATACGAATATATCCAGTAAACCAGGGGTCCTTGGAGCATCTCTCCACCCCATAGTTCAATAACAGTGTAATAGCAATGACAATAATAATGCAGCAAATACATATCCATGCAAGTGTACACAACATCTCCAGGAGAAATCCCTCAAGCTCTCGAGCTGTCCTAAGGATACTCAGATGCAAATAGTCCTACTGGCCAGCTAAACTACCAAGTATGATTTACGCATCGTCATGCAACATACCAACATAGGGAAACACCATCCTATGTCACACCAAAGCATGCAAATACGTATAACAAAGCATTACTCTATTTCATTGCATTTATATACAACAACACACCATGACCCGTTCAGGGCTTGGTGGAACAATAAATAGAATTACACCCAAGGTCCGAAGGCTTACAGTAACAGCCCGTTACGTACCGGTATTGTTAACATTGATTATGATATTAAGCGCAGTTACAATCACAGTAATTGGGTTAATTAAATTACGGGCAACTATTTTTTTCTTTTATCATATTCCTTTTCGTGACTATAACCTTTTCCGTAATTAATTCGAACAACACTATAATTGTAAATGCAATACGCGGAAGCATTCAGCTTAACAACAACACTAGTCTTTCTTTTTATCCAACTCGTTTTAAACCCATCAACTTACTTTCATTTCTTACCAAGTTCTAGCCCTTTACATAAGCTACGCGTGGTTTCAAACCACGAATCATTTGGAGTTCTACCCACCAAGTTA
Organism: Gastrolobium villosum; assembly: GCA_032173675.1. Lineage (NCBI taxonomy): Eukaryota > Viridiplantae > Streptophyta > Magnoliopsida > Fabales > Fabaceae > Gastrolobium > Gastrolobium villosum. The sequence continues at coordinate 20,396 of JAVKPL010015666.1, forward strand.
AGCCTCATTCTTTTAGTCTAGAAAAACCTGAATTTTCAAAAATTGCACTGTGGTAATCGATTACCAGTGGGTGGTAATCGATTACCACCTGTCAAAAATGAGACAGTAGCTAAATTTTCACCTCCTCTGTTCTGGTAATCGATTACCAACCTTGGGTAATCGATTACCAAGCCTCAGTAATCGATTACCAGTGAAGACAGTAGCCAAATTTCATCCCCTGTTGCATGGTAATCGATTACCATGCTTGGGTAATCGATTACTATGCAGCAAAAGTGACAGATTACAGCATTTTAAGCCCACAAAGGGTTGTGTAATCCATCCCAAACACCTTAGTACTCCACCCAACACTTTAAACATACTCTAATGTAGGCACTAGGCCCTTCAAACATGTATTTTCATTCAATTATGCATCATTTACAAAGTCTTTAATATAATGGCCATTTACATCAAATATGGACCATTTTACAACATACTTGCCAAGGCTTCAATTACAATGAATGTGGCAATGGACAAGTCCCATGCTCACTCGAATATACAATATGTTCCAAAGTTATACATATACATCATATTGAAGAATTTAACATGTAGTCATGAACATACAAGGCATGGCATTTTCTACATGCATAAGTTCATGACCTAAGTCTAAAGCATAAAACATATGCAAGATGTGTCCCAATCCAATGCTCATCACATGGTGCCTCCAATATGCACCTCATGCTCCACTCTTCCAGGCTCAACCTGACCTGAAATGATGCCCCACAACACGGGGTGAGATATATAAATATATCTCAGTAAACCAAGGGACCTGGAGGTTTCTCCACCCCATGGCTCACTCAATGTGCAAATATAACATCATATAATATGCAAGCAATACAATATCACCAACCAACTGGAGACAACCCGAGAACATCCACGCATGGATTTATGTTCAAGGACTCCATCATATAACACCCGAGACAATCCTAGAGCTTCTCCCATGGTTGAGAAAACTCCATGGCCAACCCAACCGGAACTCCTCAAGAGACCTATCCGGCGGATGTCCCCCGTTTGGCTGATCCTGGTGTCGCTCCCATGAGTCGACCCCATGGCATACCCAACTGGCACTTCGCCATCGAAATGATCTAGCGGATGTCCAAACCCAACACACGTCAACTGGCCAGTGACCAAACAATTTTTCATACAATCCAAGCAATATGCATACAAGCACATAATCACACAATGCCATAAACACATAATCCAACCACAACCTTCCACTAGGTGTGGTGGAGCACACAAGGGCTAAACCCCAGTTCCAAAGGTTACCTCAACACCGAGCCCATGCTCCATACGTAAGCTCCAAGCTTACCCGCTTCCAAAGCGTCCAAAAGAGGCAACCTAGATAATCCACAACATGATTATCAAACCATTTCCAATTCAATCATTTAATCTCAAGTAATTATTTATTTTACTTCAATCTCTTTTATAGGTCAAATTACCAAATACATCATGAATTACACATTCTTTCTTCCCATTCCACTATAACACACTATACCATCATCCAATTAAACATCATTTTATATCATACAATCTCAACTACACAACTTTTACATCATTTTTCCTCCAAACCCCTCTATGGTTCGAATTCCTCAAAGGTTCATTCTACAAGGTTTTCAATTCCATTTTAACACACACACTAATCATATAATCACATTATCAACCTATACCAATGGTCCATCATTCAATTATTCAATTACACCACATAACAATTTTCATGAAAATTCCTCAAATTTTCCTAAGTTAAAAACCTAACTTTTTCACCAAAAATTATCATAGCATTTCTAGCTTACAAGCATCATTCTAAGGCATTTTCATCTAATAGAATTTTTCCATTTGAGCTCTCTATCATCACACATCTAAGATTAAAGATTCAAAGCATAATTTCTAGATCTACAAAATCAACCACAAAAATACCACAAATTTACTCACCATCAAGTGTATGAACACCACCAAGGCTCCATCAATCCAAAGGAGATCCAAAAACTCCCAAAACTCCAAGAACATCAAAGGGGTCGGATCTGTCCCTGCCCAAAACGCAGCAATGGAGGTGGTTTCATGGCTTAAGAGTACCACCAATGACTTTAGAAGGTTGTTTACAATAGATTTCAACACCAAAATCGAGCGATTTGGTGAAGAATAGAGAAAATGGCAAGAATGTGAGGAATGGGTGGGTTTTGGTTGAGAAAGAGGAACTCCACGGGAACAAGAGGAAGAAGAAGGAAAGAAAAGGAGAAAAAGGTGTGGGGGCTAAGTGACTTCGGTCACACGGGTCCCACACGCGATCTAACTTTAATTCCGATAAAAATTCTGATCATAAATTCTTAATCTACATATTTTTCCAGTCCATAACATATTTTTATTTCTCCAAAATATTCATAAAAATTTCACACCTATCGGTACACTCACACCACAGTATTTAACACTTAAAAATCACTATTCATCAATTTTTCACAATTTTGCCTATTCACTCAATTTTCCGTCCTGATTCCATTTCCAGCATTATTTTTGTCATATTAAATCTCTAACTCAATTTTTATGCCTCGGTTTACGTTCTTGGCAAATTACCATTTTGCCCATTTTGGCCATAATTCTCGGATTTTCACTAATCCTTTCCTTTTAAAACCCATATTTTATCAAATAAATTCACATTTAGTTTTCCGAGGTGTTATATTCACCCCACCTTTTTGGAATTTTGTCCGCAAAATCAACTATGCACATATGGTAACTCGGGATACAGCCGGAGAATCTCAGTCTCCCGTCCCCAAGTAGCTTCATCAGTGTGCGGACACCAAAATAACTATTTACATTTCTATCTTTTGACTTTTCAGCTTCTTTTCACAATGATCTTGCCTTTCAAAGACCCAATGGGAGACCTCAAGTCCTTCCCAATTTCAATCTCAGCCGGTGACACCACATGTGAACAACCGGAGCGCACCACGCAGTTGTGCACTATTTATGCTTTACCAAGCCAATTTCTTTCAATTTCTTTTCACAAGTCCGGCTACCTAGCACATATAGCCCATAATTTCTCTTAGAGGGTTCTCATACCTAGTTAACATATCCATAATCATGCTTATAGGATCATACCACATTCTGTCCAATCTGTGCCACACAGGCACAATTACTTACTGGCACAATACAGCCACAATTTTCCTTCTCTGATTTCTATTTCTATGGAGTATTAACTCCCGTCATCAATTTTTTTCCACATTAAACACTGTTATAGAATCTCACAGCCCCTCAGTGCAATTCACCGAGTAATCATCTAGTTCACACTTACTATACTTTTATTTTCTGATGGATAAATCCCCATCCTTGGCATTTGGCCACAACTCGTACATACACATTTTGCTTTTCTCACGTTCTTAACCTATAACGTACCATTTCACCTCAACACTTATCTTTAACAAGCACCATCTCTGTGCTAAACTTTTGAATCCAACCCTACAGGTTTACCCACTTTCGCCAGACATTTAACTGTTTCCCAATGGACCACACACATAATTTATACCCTACATCGGCTAATTCAAAGCCTTCATCCATGGATTTACTCATTACTTTCATACACTAGATCATACTTACAATTTCAACTAATCATCTCCAAACTTGACACATAGGTCCATCATTGATTTCTCACATTTAAGGCAACATGCCTAAGGTTTCAACTAACAATTTTCTTTAATTACCGTTCCATACTCATGTTATCCATTCCACATGTATTTCATTCTATACACCTCACCTTCATCATCATTTCATTTAACCAGTATGTCTCACTCCAAGGTCACATATCATCTCTTTCTCATACCTGTCCCATCATATAGGGATTTCCAAAGCCTATTTATCATGCCACAAGGACTAAATCCATCACTATCATTACTTTCATAATTTCATATCGGTTGTTACTCAAGTCTCTCGGACTATTCAAAGTACCACTAGCACTCTCAATCATATATCTTGATACCTAGCCAAAAACAACATCAACATTGTGTATTTTCAACACATCTCTCACTATAATTTACATCCATACACTCCATCAGTGACTCTACCACCAGGGCAGAGATATCAACCTTTTATTTTACCAAAAACATTTCTATTAAACAACTAGTATCACATTTTCTTACTTGACTATATCATCATTTATCACTTATCAAAATCCTTGGCCACTCAGGCCACCAACTTAGCTTAGCATCTCACCATCACAAACCTTTACATAAAACTTTGACTCAATCCATCATCACTAATCAATTTTCCATTCCCTTCACATAGGGTGATAATCCATAATTCATTTCATAATTTCCGTAAAACCATAATTCCACACTACCACACTTGGTATACACTCATGCACATCTCCGAGTGCTCAGTTTCATAATTCAAACTGCCATCTCATGGCACCTCTCACATTTCATCAGGTTAGGCATATTACTGTTCACTTACAGTTATCGAAATTCACCTCTTGCGTTCCCCACAAGATACAGTCCTCTAATGCAATGGGTAAGAACATCATTAGGTTTAACCCCTCGAGCTCTTGCTGTCCTAAGGGCCCCAGGTGCAATGCCCCATCAATCAGAGAATCTGTCCTTATAATTCACGCAAGAAGAGGTAACATGCCCATGGCTGTACTAACAGTCCCACTAACTCAAGGTCCTACCTCACGCTACATTACTTATATAAAGTAATAATAATCTCCGGGAACATAATCCATACGGAGGTAGCCACATAATCCAGGCATATAAGCCACACAAAGATAAACACATTCACATCAAATCCGTATATAACGGCAAATAGAGTTCTATATAGATACAAAGTGGTATACTAGTTATATCTTACTTTTGCACCATTCACTATAACTTTCCAATATGATTCTTTTCTCAACATTCTACTCATTCACTTGACTAGTCATTAGTCTTAGTCCATAGCATAATCATCCTCACATGATTCCAACATCTTTCTCATTCTTTGACACATAATTTTCAACTCTTAATAGTACCCATATTTGATACAGTCCTAATCCGTTGTCCATCATGACTCATAGCAGCTATGCTCAACACTGTAGAAGATCCACTTCATTAAACTGACATCACTTTTCTCTCAATATTTCAATATGACACCAAGGGTGCCATCATTTAACAGTCCATGCGTTCTGCGCATCGGGACCACCAGATAACTTCCAATTTCGAGCAGCGTTCGCCTGGGACTTCCAAGAGCAACACCTCTTAGGATTCAATCCACAAGGGGAAACCCAGGACAACATTAATTGTCACATTATTACCAACATGTGTGCCATGGTATAACTTGCACACCGGGACTCCATCATGAATCCCATACCAATTTGAGCATCCAATGACACTCCAAAGAGACAATCTCTTCTACATTTCCCATCATAGGGAATTTCACTTACATCATTGTTCTTTTACCAAAATAATTTTTTTCTAGTTCATTACAACACACATATACTTTTAGGCACCCCGGCCTTCACAAAACATATAGATATACACATTTATATATATTGGCGTTTAGCCATCACAGGATTATTATCCACACAAAGTTAAGCCACATCATCCAATTTGCAATGCTCCACAACATTATGGAAGCAGATTAGTACCATTACTACACCACACTCAGTTATGTTTTCTCACCTCACATTTATCAAGTCCAACCATCCTTAACTTATGGACTCTCATACTTTCCATCAAATTCATCCAATGCCATAAATGGCAATTTCTTCAACTTCTTATATTTTACCTTTTATTCATATGATATCCTCACTTATATCCATCCAACATTAACTCATCATGGACCTAAGTCCCAATTTCAACATTGAATTATCCTACACATCATTTCCATAGTTCTTTTTAAGTTACTCACAATCCTCAATCCAAATTTTGAAATTTCAATTTTATTTCTACATCCAAGCATATTAAGTCATCCAAATGTATGCCCTCATCAAGGGTCTTATAACCTTATAACTTTACCCTAAGGTATCCAATATTACATATAAACACTCATATTCAAATTTTCACAATTTCATCGGGGTTCCAATTTCCCACCATGTCAAAGATATACAACTAATTCCCACATATACTCAATGGTTCTAACTCCCCATACGTTTAGGAAGACTACCAACATCACCATGCCAATATCAACCCAACTCAATCATTCTTACTCACCATAAGACCACATTCAACTATGGTAGCATTCGACCCAAATTGGTTAAACATCTTATCTCAATTTCATTCTCACTAAGTCCTCAATGACTGTATCACAATTTATTCTCACTAAGTCCTCAATTACACCAAATTCACTTACTAACATATCCATCCGTGGGGTAGTCAATACTGCCCCCACCACCTTAGCCTAAAGACTGGCATTGGTGCTCCAGGGTTGTCACGAAGGCATCTTATACTGACCACACATTGAACACGAAGAAATGGGTTGATCAGGCCCAAACTAAGGAATCACATGTGTAGCAGTCAATAAGAGTCTACGTACAACTATACAGCACTCACCTCAATTACACAATCATCAGAGTTCCCTAATGAAACTGCTCTGATACCATAGAATGTAACAGCCCGTTACGTACCGGTCTTGTTAACATTGATTATGATATTAAGCGCAGTTACAATCACAGTAATTGGGTTAATTAAATTACGGGCAACTTTTTTTTTCTTTTATCATATTCCTTTTCGTGACTATAACCTTTTCCGTAATTAATTCGAACAACACTATAATTGTAAATGCAATACGCGGAAGCATTCAGCTTAACAACAACACTAGTCTTTCTTTTTATCCAACTCGTTTTAAACCCATCAACTTACTTTCATTTCTTACCAAGTTCTAGCCCTTTACATAAGCTACGCGTGGTTTCAAACCACGAATCATTTGGAGTTCTACCCACCAAGTTAAGCCCCATTCTTTAAGTCTAGAAAAACCTGAATTTTCAAAAATTGCACTGTGGTAATCGATTACCAGTGGGTGGTAATCGATTACCACCTATCAAAAATGAGACAGTAGCTAAATTTTCACCTCCTCTGTTCTGGTAATCGATTACCAACCTTGGGTAATCGATTACCTCACATGGTAATCGATTACCAAGCCTCAGTAATCGATTACCAGTGAAGACAGTAGCCAAATTTCGTCCCCTGTTGCATGGTAATCGATTACCATGCTTGGGTAATCGATTACTATGCAGCAAAAGTGACAGATTACAGCATTTTAAGCCCACAAAGGGTTGTGTAATCCATCCCAAACACCTTAGTACTCCACCCAAAACTTTAAACATACTCTAATGTAGGCACTAGGCCCTTCAAACATGCATTTTCATTCAATTATGCATCATTTACAAAGTCTTTAATATAATGGCCATTTACATCAAATATGGACCATTTTACAACATACTTGCCAAGGCTTCAATTACAATGAATGTGGCAATGGACAAGTCCCATGCTCACTCGAATATACAATATGTTCCAAAGTTATACATATACATCATATTGAAGAATTTAACATGTAGTCATGAACATACAAGGCATGGCATTTTCTACATGCATAAGTTCATGACCTAAGTCTAAAGCATAAAACATATGCAAGATGTGTCCCAATCCAATGCTCATCACATAGTGCCTCCAATATGCACCTCATGCTCCACTCTTCCAGGCTCAACCTGACCTGAAATGATGCCCCACAACACGGGGTGAGATATATAAATATATCTCAGTAAACCAAGGGCCCTGGAGGTTTCTCCACCCCATGGCTCACTCAATGTGCAAATATAACATCATATAATATGCAAGCAATACAATATCACCAACCAACTGGAGACAACCCGAGAACATCCACGCATGGATTTATGTTCAAGGACTCCATCATATAACTCCCGAGACAATCCTAGAGCTTCTCCCATGGTTGAGAAAACTCCATGGCCAACCCAACCGGAACTCCTCAAGAGACCTATCCGGCGGATGTCCCCCGTTTGGCTCATCCTGGTGTCGCTCCCATGAGTCGACCCCATGGCATACCCAACTGGCACTTCGCCATCGAAATGATCCAGCGGATGTCCAAACCCAACACACGTCAACTGGCCAGTGACCAAACAATTTTTCATACAATCCAAGCAATATGCATACAAGCACATAATCACACAATGCCATAAACACATAATCCAACCACAACCTTCCACTAGGTGTGGTGGAGCACACAAGGGCTAAACCCCAGTTCCAAAGGTTACCTCAACACCGAGCCCATGCTCCATACGTAAGCTCCAAGCTTACCCGCTTCCAAAGCGTCCAAAAGAGGCAACCTAGATAATCCACAACATGATTATCAAACCATTTCCAATTCAATCATTTAATCTCAAGTAATTATTTATTTTACTTCAATCTCTTTTATAGGTCAAATTACCAAATACATCATGAATTACACATTCTTTCTTCCCATTCCACTATAACACACTATACCATCATCCAATTAAACATCATTTTATATCATACAATCTCAACTACACAACTTTTACATCATTTTTCCTCCAAACCCCTCTATGGTTCGAATTCCTCAAAGGTTCATTCTACAAGGTTTTCAATTCCATTTTAACACACACACTAATCATATAATCACATTATCAACCTATACCAATGGTCCATCATTCAATTATTCAATTACACCACATAACAATTTTCATGAAAATTCCTCAAATTTTCCTAAGTTAAAAACCTAACTTTTTCACCAAAAATTATCATAGCATTTCTAGCTTACAAGCATCATTCTAAGGCATTTTCATCTAATAGCATTTTTCCATTTGAGCTCTCTATCATCACACATCTAAGATTAAAGATTCAAAGCATAATTTCTAGATCTACAAAATCAACCACAAAAATACCACAAATTTACTCACCATCAAGTGTATGAACACCACCAAGGCTCCATCAATCCAAAGGAGATCCAAAAACTCCCAAAACTCCAAGAACATCAAAGGGGTCGGATCTGTCCCTGCCCAAAACGCAGCAATGGAGGTGGTTTCATGGCTTAAGAGTACCACCAATGACTTTAGAAGGTTGTTTACAATAGATTTCAACACCAAAATCAAGCGATTTGGTGAAGAATAGAGAAAATGGCAAGAATGTGAAGAATGGGTGGGTTTTGGTTGAGAAAGAGAAACTCCACGGGAACAAGAGGAAGAAGAAGGAAAGAAAAGGAGAAAAAGGTGTGGGGGCTAAGTGACTTCGGTCACACGGGTCCCACACGCGATCTAACTTTAATTCCGATAAAAATTCTGATCATAAATTCTTAATCTACATATTTTTCCAGTCCATAACATATTTTTATTTCTCCAAAATATTCATAAAAATTTCACACCTATCGGTACACTCACACCACAGTATTTAACACTTAAAAATCACTATTCATCAATTTTTCACAATTTTGCCTATTCACTCAATTTTTCGTCCTGATTCCATTTCCAGCATTATTTTTGTCATATTAAATCTCTAACTCAATTTTTATGCCTCGGTTTACGTTCTTGGCAAATTACCATTTTGCCCATTTTGGCCATAATTCTCGGATTTTCACTAATCCTTTCCTTTTAAAACCCATATTTTATCAAATAAATTCACATTTAGTTTTCCGAGGTGTTATATTCACCCCACCTTTTTGGAATTTTGTCCGCAAAATCAACTATGCACATATGGTAACTCGGGATACAGCCGGAGAATCTCAGTCTCCCGTCCCCAAGTAGCTTCATCAGTGTGCGGACACCAAAATAACTATTTACATTTCTATCTTTTGACTTTTCAGCTTCTTTTCACAATGATCTTGCCTTTCAAAGACCCAATGGGAGACCTCAAGTCCTTCCCAATTTCAATCTCAGCCGGTGACACCACATGTGAACAACCGGAGCGCACCACGCAGTTGTGCACTATTTATGCTTTACCAAGCCAATTTCTTTCAATTTCTTTTCACAAGTCCGGCTACCTAGCACATATAGCCCATAATTTCTCTTAGAGGGTTCTCATACCTAGTTAACATATCCATAATCATGCTTATAGGATCATACCACATTCTGTCCAATCTGTGCCACACAGGCACAATTACTTACTGGCACAATACAGCCACAATTTTCCTTCTCTGATTTCTATTTCTATGGAGTATTAACTCCCGTCATCAATTTTTTTCCACATTAAACACTGTTATAGAATCTCACAGCCCCTCAGTGCAATTCACCGAGTAATCATCTAGTTCACACTTACTATACTTTTATTTTCTGATGGATAAATCCCCATCCTTGGCATTTGGCCACAACTCGTACATACACATTTTGCTTTTCTCACGTTCTTAACCTATAACGTACCATTTCACCTCAACACTTATCTTTAACAAGCACCATCTCTGTGCTAAACTTTTGAATCCAACCCTACAGGTTTACCCACTTTCGCCAGACATTTAACTGTTTCCCAATGGACCACACACATAATTTATACCCTACATCGGCTAATTCAAAGCCTTCATCCATGGATTTACTCATTACTTTCATACACTAGATCATACTTACAATTTCAACTAATCATCTCCAAACTTGACACATAGGTCCATCATTGATTTCTCACATTTAAGGCAACATGCCTAAGGTTTCAACTAACAATTTTCTTTAATTACCGTTCCATACTCATGTTATCCATTCCACATGTATTTCATTCTATACACCTCACCTTCATCATCATTTCATTTAACCAGTATGTCTCACTCCAAGGTCACATATCATCTCTTTCTCATACCTGTCCCATCATATAGGGATTTCCAAAGCCTATTTATCATGCCACAAGGACTAAATCCATCACTATCATTACTTTCATAATTTCATATCGGTTGTTACTCAAGTCTCTCGGACTATTCAAAGTACCACTAGCACTCTCAATCATATATCTTGATACCTAGCCAAAAACAACATCAACATTGTGTATTTTCAACACATCTCTCACTATAATTTACATCCATACACTCCGTCAGTGACTCTACCACCAGGGCAGAGATATCAACCTTTTATTTTACCAAAAACATTTCTATTAAACAACTAGTATCACATTTTCTTACTTGACTATATCATCATTTATCACTTATCAAAATCCTTGGCCACTCAGGCCACCAACTTAGCTTAGCATCTCACCATCACAAACCTTTCCATAAAACTTTGACTCAATCCATCATCACTAATCAATTTTCCATTCCCTTCACATAGGGTGATAATCCAATAATTCATTTCATAATTTCCGTAAAACCATAATTCCACACTACCACACTTGGTATACACTCATGCACATCTCCGAGTGCTCAGTTTCATAATTCAAACTGCCATCTCATGGCACCTCTCACATTTCATCAGGTTAGGCATATTACTGTTCACTTACAGTTATCGAAATTCACCTCTTGCGTTCCCCACAAGATACAGTCCTCTAATGCAATGGGTAAGAACATCCTTAGGTTTAACCCCTCGAGCTCTTGCTGTCCTAAGGGCCCCAGGTGCAATGCCCCATCAATCAGAGAATCTGTCCTTATAATTCACGCAAGAAGAGGTAACATGCCCATGGCTGTACTAACAGTCCCACTAACTCAAGGTCCTACCTCACGCTACATTACTTATATAAAGTAATAATAATCTCCGGGAACATAATCCATACGGAGGTAGCCACATAATCCAGGCATATAAGCCACACAAAGATAAACACATTCACATCAAATCCGTATATAACGGCAAACAGAGTTCTATATAGATACAAAGTGGTATACTAGTTATATCTTACTTTTGCACCATTCACTATAACTTTCCAATATGATTCTTTTCTCAACATTCTACTCATTCACTTGACTAGTCATTAGTCTTAGTCCATAGCATAATCATCCTCACATGATTCCAACATCTTTCTCATTCTTTGACACATAATTTTCAACTCTTAATAGTACCCATATTTGATACAGTCCTAATCCGTTGTCCATCATGACTCATAGCAGCTATGCTCAACACTGTAGAAGATCCACTTCATTAAACTGACATCACTTTTCTCTCAATATTTCAATATGACACCAAGGGTGCCATCATTTAACAGTCCATGCGTTCTGCGCATCGGGACCACCAGATAACTTCCAATTTCGAGCAGCGTTCGCCTGGGACTTCCAAGAGCAACACCTCTTAGGATTCAATCCACAAGGGGAAACCCAGGACAACATTAATTGTCACATTATTACCAACATGTGTGCCATGGTATAACTTGCACACCGGGACTCCATCATGAATCCCATACCAATTTGAGCATCCAATGACACTCCAAAGAGACAATCTCTTCTACATTTCCCATCATAGGGAATTTCACTTACATCATTGTTCTTTTACCAAAATAATTTTTTTCTAGTTCATTACAACACACATACTTTTAGGCACCCCGGCCTTCACAAAACATATAGATATACACATTTATATATATTGGCGTTTAGCCATCACAGGATTATTATCCACACAAAGTTAAGCCACATCATCCAATTTGCAATGCTCCACAACATTATGGAAGCAGATTAGTACCATTACTACACCATACTCAGTTATGTTTTCTCACCTCACATTTATCAAGTCCAACCATCCTTAACTTATGGACTCTCATACTTTCAATCAAATTCATCCAATGCCATAAATGGCAATTTCTTCAACTTCTTATATTTTACCTTTTATTCATATGATATCCTCACTTATATCCAGCCAACATTAACTCATCATGGACCTAAGTCCCAATTTCAACATTGAATTATCCTACACATCATTTCCATAGTTCTTTTTAAGTTACTCACAATCCTCAATCCAAATTTTGAAATTTCAATTTTATTTCTACATCCAAGCATATTAAGTCATCCAAATGTATGCCCTCATCAAGGGTCTTATAACCTTATAACTTTACCCTAAGGTATCCAATATTACATATAAACACTCATATTCAAAGGGATGGTGCAGATGATAACAGCAACGACAATAATGGAAGCAATAGCAAGATTGCGAATTCCAATGAGGGGAATAGCAAGCCCATGCGCCAGATGAAGACCCCCTTTCAGCTTGAAAACCTCGAGAAAGCTTATGCTTGTTCGTTCTTCAGTTTCACAATTCTCAATTCTTTGTGTGTTTATTTGTTTGTTTTTTATTTGCAGTAAATTTTTTTTTATTGGAAGAATTTTTGTTTCTTTTTGGTTAATTTTGTGATTTTGTTTGGTTAGTGGATACTTATCCTTCGAAGGCTATGAGAGCAGAGTTGTCGGAAAAGTTGGGGTTATCGGATCGGCAACTGCATATGTGGTTCTGTCATAGGAGGTTGAAGGACAAGAAGGACTTGCCTTCCAAGAAACGGCCGCGGGAGGTGGCAGCAGAGCCTTTGCCAGATTCCCCCACATATGACATGAGGTTGGGCTGTGAACTTGGCAATGAGTATGTATCCGGGTCGGGTTCGGGGTCCAGCCCGTGTACCCGTTCTGAGTCCCAGAATGTGATGCCTCGGGGCTTTCACGTTTATTATGAGTCCCCTCAGGCTGTAATTGAATGTGTGGAGGCAAAGTTAGGGAAGCCGTTGAGGGAAGATGGACCCATTCTAGGAGTAAAGTTTGACCCATTGCCACCAGATGCATTTGGGGCACCCATAGGTATAATCATAGAACTTGTGTTCCTATTATCTTCACTTATTGAGTTAACTGATTGTTGCAGTTTCTTTAATATGTTTTGTTGTACATTTTGTAACTCGTAAATCACCTTGGCATGCCTGAATTGTTTATCTTCCTTGCATTTTTTCATCTACTTAGGCATCGTGAAAATGTTATTGACTGTAGTGGCTCTATCTGCCATAGATATGTTTTGTATTTCATTTGGATAAACTTTCTTTTGTGGCTCTGCTGTCCATCTCTAGGGCTCTGCTTCTTTGTGATTAAAAGAAGTTGCTAGAAACAATACTACTATGCTATTTGTTGTTTGTGTCTTTGTGATGGCTGCATGCACCATTGTTTGGCTACTGACACTCCTGGCATGTGATTTTTGGTGCAGCAGTTACAGAACAGCCGAAGCGACCTCGTCTTGCCTGTGACATTAAAATACATGATAGGCATGATATGAGAGCAAATAAGGTTCGTTTTCACATAAAGTATCTTGGTCAATAAAATGAACCTAGTCTTAAGCTGCATGTGCAACATATCTTTTTAAATGCTCTTTCGGTACAAATAATCTTCCATTTATATTACTTTAACAGTTTGAGGAACTAGAAAGCCTGCAGTTATTATTTGTTTAATTTTTTTATACTTTTGTTGCTATATATTTTTACTCTTACTTGCTTGATATGAGAGTTTGGTTTGAAATGAGCTCCATTCTAGGCTTTGGCAAGGACATTCCATGAATATCAATTTCTACCAAACCAGTCTGGCATTAGGTCTGATGCTTTTGGACAGTTCAGCCAACCTCATTTACATGATCCAATGGAGGGTCCTTCCAGAAACCACCCTTTTGTTCTTGTAAATGAACAGATACCTAGGGAGTACATAGTAAGTCTCTTTCATTTTTCCTTGATTTTTATTGGATTGCTTTTGCTCATAAACTTCTACAATATCTGGTATCACCGTGAAAGGTTTGCTATGAAAATATCTATAAGTTGGGCTGACATTTTATATTTTTATCTGAAAATAATGAACCTGAACTATTGTGTATCCAAGACATTCACCAAGCAGATTGGATGTCAAGTTTCCCTTTGTACAAGTCCCTTTTATTATATATGGGGGACATTGTGGCTGGAAATTTTTCATGCTAATCTAAAGAAAATTAGTCATCTAACTTGCTTTGCTTTCCTGCAGAAGCTTCCCTACAAATCTAGTAAAGTGGTTGAACCAGAAACAGCAGATTCGGACCACGGTGATTTCATGAAATCTAAATCTGCTCCTGTGAAAATTGAACGGAGCAGCAATTAACGTGTACGAGGGATTCATGATAAAGGATGGGGTGAAAAGATATCTAAAAGAATGTGTGATTCTAAACGAGATACCAGCCGCAATGTTAAGGTCACTGAGAATCTAAGTCAGAGAATTAAACAGCAGGGACGAGGATCACAAGGACAAGCTGGTGGACGTGGTCGCCGGACAGTGAGGAAAAGGAGAGTGGAAAAATGGGGTGTTGAGGATGTGTTGCTGGGCCATGGGGCTGCCTCTTATAGCTCCAGTATTGGTAGGGAACCATTGAGAAGCTTGGATGAGGATTGGCATGATAGAAAGGCAAGTCCCATGACTCCCATCCACATAGGGGTTGTCGAAGCTTCTGAAGATGACAATGATAATGGCATTGAAGAGGAGGATTCGGAGGCAGATGTTATGAGGGAGGGTTCAGATGGTATGGCTAATAGAGTTGTAAATGGAGCAGGCTCAGACTCGATGAGGTGTTTGTCGAAGTGGATAAGTTTGGTGAAAACTCCTAAGCTATAACTGCCATTTTGATGATTGTTTGAGGGGCAATATTTTTCTCATCTTATTGGAGAAGATATGAGTTTTTTATACACTCAAATTCATGGTGGGGCCCAAACATAAAAAATAGAAAACAAAAAAACTATTGCACGCAAAATGAACTCTCACTCTATGAAGCACCGACACTTCAAAAACCTTGACGTGTCGTGTCCGACACTTCCAGACACTCTCGGACACTCCGACACTTCCCGACACTTTAACACGCGTTATAGATATTCAAAAAAAGGTTTAAAGGTTGCGTTGCGTTGAGTTTTTAGTTCCAACTATTAGATTCGTTGGATTACGATTACCATTTTATTAAGTTTAATATAAATATTCGGGATATCTTATGTTTCTTTGCAAAATTTATGAATATTATTATAAGTTTAGATTCATTTTTTTGTTAAATTATTTAATATTAAATATAATATACACTACATAAATTAAAAATATTATTTAATATCAAAACGTGTCCTAACGTGTCGAAATCTAACATTTTTTAGAATTAACGTGTCAGAGTGTCGTGTCGTATCGTGTCACGTGTCCCGTGTCGGCATCGGTGCTACATAGCTCTCACTAATATGAGAAGAGAGCCCTCTAACAATACGAGACTCTTTTTCCGTTATTTCAATTTATATTTCGTGTCGTTCATAGTTTTCATTTATGTTATTATGCCATTCTATTTTAGTAGTTGCCTCAATTGATGATGTAACTGGCTGGTTGAACTTGTCCATTTTTTTTTTTTTGAGATACATCAGAAAATAAAAGACAAAACAAAAAACAAACTAGGCAAACCTGGGGTAGGCTACCCCCCTCTGATCATTACGGACCAGTAAATTACGTCTCATTGGTGGATTAGTAAACGTCTGCAGTTCCCCTTCAAGCATGCTATGATTTTTCGCAAGCCAATCAGCAACTTGGTTACCTTCCCTTAGAACATGTTGAACTCGGACCAACCAAGACCAACTAAGAAGCTCCTTAATTTTTTGAACTAAAAGCAAAAAAGGATGCCCTTCATCACAATTCTGAAACAATTGCAAAGCATCTGTAGAGTCCCCTTCAAGATAAATATTTTTGTAACCACTCTCCCAAGCCAACTGAAGACCCTTATAAGCACCCCAGAGTTCAGCCCGAAGAACAGTACCATACCCTAACCCTTTAGATAAACCGCCAAGCCAAACTCCATCACTATTTCTGATCACTCCTCCGCAAGAAGATCTTCCTCCCTTACTGTTTTTTGCACCATCTATATTTATCTTGACCCAATCATGAGGAG
Source organism: Gastrolobium villosum (assembly GCA_032173675.1). Classification (NCBI taxonomy): domain Eukaryota; kingdom Viridiplantae; phylum Streptophyta; class Magnoliopsida; order Fabales; family Fabaceae; genus Gastrolobium; species Gastrolobium villosum. The sequence goes on from JAVKPL010015666.1 coordinate 37,197, forward strand.
GTGGTTCCTACATTATCGTACGCTTAGGAACCCGAAAGGAACTTAGCCCCCCATTAAGCAAGACTAACTTAGAATCAACAACACTCTGCACATAGCACCGCACCTTGGATATGATGACAGCAGCAGAAACCTCCTTGTCTTGAAAAACAAAAAGGTTACGGTCCTTCCAAATATGCCAAGCAACGACACCAAACACCAAAGACCACTCATAGTCATTCGAACAACCTGCATTACCAGAAAGATTCCATGACAACCATTGAAACAGATCAGAAGATGAAAAATTGCCCCATTGTTGAGTATGAGCAATCGCTTTCCAAATCTGCAACACCATAGGACAATCTCTAATTGCATGCAACACATCTTCACGATGCATCTCACACCGAGGACATATGTCAGAATCAGCCATATGCCTATCAACTCTCATAGCATATGTCATTAATCTATTACCCATCATCAACCAAAGAAAAGTCTTGATACGAGGAGTTCCATCCCATCTCCAAACTCTAGTCCACTGCTGCCCATGATTATCAACTTGAGAGTTTGAGAGAGAATCATAAGCACTCTTAACAGAACAACAACTGTCACCCTTCTCATTCCATATAACTCTATCGTCATGATCAATAGAATTTGAAACCATAATATCAGCAATGCGATGGTTAACCTCCATAGGGAGTAAGTGCGCAAAAGTATCTCAATTCCAACCTCCTCATGGGGACACAAAACTAGCTACCATAAGGTTACTTTCTTCTTGACTAATCGGTCTATTAGCCAACTCCTCAAGCGGACCAAAACCAGGAACCCAACAATCAGACCAGAATTTAACCTGCTTCCCATTTCCTATATGAATTGAAGAACGATCTACAATGTTGCCCCACACCTTTACACCATTTAGTTCTTTTTTTTTTTTTAATATACTCATTTAATTCTCTTATTCTAGTATTGCAAGTCTTTTTAAGCCCTGACAAATTCAAGTTGGAAAGATGGACCCCATGGAGTACAAAACTATCAAGAACCTATTATTTTATGAGAAATGTTTTTCTCAAGTTACATGAAAAATCTTGTCTCATATTACACACTCATCGAAATCCGAGCCAATATTTTTTTCTTCTTCTTTTTTAATTGTGGCACCCACCTAATTATGTCTATCTGTAAAACAATGTTATCTCATGTAACATCAGAAAAACATAACCCTTATTTTATTCACGAGACACATGGAATCAAACTTTGAAAAATTGGATTCCTTATCACTTGGAGCAGTTGCCACTAAAAATAAGATTTAAAAACATTTATAAGAAAAATGGTAAAAGAAGAAATAGGTAACGAGAATATGATTTGACATTAGTTTTTTTTTTTAAAAAAAAACTCACCTTTCATACTTTAATACCCACCCTGCTCTTTCATCTCTTTCTTTCTTTCTTTTTTTGTTGTTGATAAACTCATCTCTTCTTTTACATCAATGAATTTGTTTGTGTTCAGATTGTATAGAGATAAATAGAAATAGATTTTATCATCTATCATTTAACATGACCAAAAAAAACTTTCCTACAGTCACAACATTTTGTGGGTCCCGCAACAAAAAAAAACTCCAGCACGCAAAACGAATCTCTATAACATTACACAATCATTTTTCCTACAACATAACTCTTATAAAACCCATAGAAATAATGTAACCAATTACATGCGATATCGCATCAAATTTTCTCTTCCCATGACAACTAAATCAAAGAGAACACTGAGGAAGGGTTTTATGGCCTAGGACAATGTTCTAAACTCAACCCAGTAATTATCTTAATCAAGTTTTTGGGTTAAGGAGTGACAAGTCAAAATGCATAAATAAATGGTAAATACTATTATATTTCTTAATAAATTAAAAAAAAAATTAACGTTAAGAATTAAGATAATACAGTAATCATGAGAATGAAAAGTTATGATGTCATAGCATACCCATCATTTAGGTACTTGGGCCATTTCTCTTACTATAATTATCCGAGACTTGTGATTTTCATAAACAAAATAAAACAAAATTTATGATAATATGCTTTGTATGATGCATTGTTTTAACCAGCGTAGCACTTATATTTTTTGAAACATCAAACAAGGACACAAGGTAAAACTTTTTTGGTGTTTTGTTATCTCAATTTTTTAACAAATCAAGCGAATCAAAGGCATGGCTGGATTTAACCGTTCTTGAAACTGCATATACAAGAGATACAAATTGATTAATGTTCAACTGATGGTGCTCCTTTTTGTGCCTGTGAGATTTTGGTAGTTGTAATAAATATCTCGCAATCCCAAATTTTTTGTGATCACGCAGGCTGATCAGCAATAATTTCAAGCAAAAGACTAATCACACACCAAACGCAATGCCCTTGCTCACAGAAATGCCAACAGGAAATGACCTGTGTATTCTTGGTTTGGAAACAGGTTCTTTTTCATTTGAAGAATTAAGACCAACTTTCCTTGTTATTATGGGTGAGTTCTCAACTGTGTCTGTTGTTTTAGCAATGAATTGCAGCCCCTGAAACATACTTGCAATAAGTCATGTATGACTAGGTATCAGTACTTAACTTTGAAAACATCAGACCGAGTTGACAAACCTCAAGTGATTTCTCCCCGAGTGTCATTGTTGTATGGTTTGTACGTTCCGCAATAACCTGTCAAATCACTCATAAAAACATTATATCCAAAAGAAAATTTAGAAGTTTAGTATTTTTTTCATAATGACGATGAATTTCAACATGTTAACTGCTAAATGGCAGCTGTATTTAGATAATCCTAAATCATAAAACCGTTCTGAAAAAATCTCCAGAATCCCTTTTTGTGACTAATGTATACACTTTTTTTTTAGTTTCCCAGGGATGTCTCCAGTATCCACCCATTTGGATGAGACTGTAAAGAACAATTTCAACCCAAAACCTTAAGGTGTTGAGTGAGAAACCTTTTTAATGGTTTATATTATTCTCTTAACACACCCCTCACACAAGAGTCCTTTGGGCTTGAAGTGTGGATATTATACAGGCCCAGATTTTGGTTTACTTTGTGTTTATTTTAATTCCACTAGAAAGTGGGGGACGATGAGGATTGAACCTGTAACCTTATGATTACTAAGACTCTAATACCATGTAAAAAATCATTTCACCCAAAAACCCTAAGGTTTTGGATGAGGACCTTTTTAATGGTTTATATTATTCTCTAACAGAAACTAATCCCCTTCATTGCATAGAGTGCGAAGGTTTTTTCCACTAGCCCCCAAGTGCTTTGCCTAGGAATCGAACAACAGACCTTTCAACCCTAACTGATCTTTAGGCACAGCCTCGGGGTACTAATGTATACCCTCTACTAGATGGCAAATAGAGGAAAACACATACTAGGATGAAGCATCTGACCTTAACTTTACCATCAGGCCCATCGTTAAGTCCTTCAGCAAATTGGCATAAATACCAGAGACCTGAATTAGTCATGTCCTGCATGATATTTTTTAAAGAAAAAGCAAGGGAAATAAAAATATTAAAATTTGAAAAACAAATGCTAGAATGTAAACCATGTCTGAAGAGCTAAATTTATAACCTGCTTGCCTTCGACAAGCTTGAGCTTCCCTTCCTTTCAAGTTAATCAATAGATCAGAGTTAGAACATCAACAAGGTGACAATTCAAGTTGATTGGATGCTTAAAAGACAGAATAGAAAGCAAAACAGAACAACAAAGAAAGCAGTGAGTTTTGCAAGTTACCAGCCCAGATATCATTTTATGTATAAGTTCAACATCACACCCAATCTGAGAAAGGTTTGACTTCACTCCATTCACCTGTATGAAGATAATAATAAATGCACGTGAACAGTGTATAAAGAATTTTACCAAGGACCTAGTTTTTAACCAAATGCAAACCTAGTTCACGATAGATACTACATTATGAAGGACCAAATAAAGTTCAAGTTGAACAACACCACGCAAACAACAATATCTACTTTCCTCTCAACAAGGTAACTTCTTGTAAGAAATATAGACTTCCCCTACTAGCTTTTGCTTTTAAGAGTTGGCCTTTGACATAAATAGTATGAGAGCCAATATGACCAAGTGGTAAAATGATCAATGCTTACCACTCACATTCTTCATAATTAGATTTGAGCATATGGTAAAGTGGGATTATGCATTGTCAACATTTCAAGCCCCAAATTTCATGCTAGAGAGGATGTGCTAGAAACAGAAAACCATAATTGTAGCTTTACCTACTAGCTTAAACTTCTGAGAGTTGGTATTTGACACACACCGATACAAGAATAGAGGGTAAAAGTGATTGATCAAATAAGTTAGGGAATAGTTACTATAATACTTTTTACCAGCCAAATTTATTACTTTGTCCATATATATATATATATATATATGGGCCAGGATCATTTTACACCAGTGTAAGTTACACTTTCAATCTTGTCCTTTGATCCCATTTATATCTAAGGGCTCAAATTTTTTAGTAATGTGAGCCATTGGGTACAAGTGGATCAATGGTCAAGATTGAGTGTGAGATTTCTAACTCTTACACCAGTGTAAGAATATCCTGCCCATATATATATATATATATATATATATATATATATTATGATGATTGCACAATTTAATAGCTTTATATAAAATATGATTTTTTATCGACCCAACCATTGAATTTTAACTGCCTATTATCATGATTGTTTGTGGCAAATCTTGTACAAATGAACAAAAATAACAATATAACCATATTGTTCATATTTTCATATATTTCAAAAGTATGTATCACGTTAATCTTGATGTATGCTAAAGAAGTACTAGATAATTTTGGATTAATATAATATTTTAGACGATTTATATGATAGGAACTTCCAATTCAAAGGTGCATTAGTTATTGAATGGTGTAATAGTGATTTTGACTTACACCGGTGTAAATTAGTCCCTCCTCCTCCTCCTCTCTCTCTCTCTCTCTCTCTACATATATATATATATATATATGTAGAGAGAGAGAGAGAGAGAGAGAGAGAGAGAGAGAGAGAAGGGAAGGGGGGGGGGGGAATATCATAGTGTGTTTGTCATTCCCATTCTTGATTTTCTTGAACAAGTAGTATGAGAGCTGTTATGGGTGATAATTCTAAGGAGCACCCTACAAATACTTGGAGGACTGTGTAACAATATAAATGAGGGGTCTTCCTGTTTGGGGAGCATACGGTGTAATTTTGATGTGAATGAGATTAGTCTCATTGTAAAGGAAACATCTCCCTTGAGAAGAGCATGACTGTATTCTTTCTAGACCCATCAATAAAATTCCTCTTTTCTCTGTCTTTCCTCTGTTTCTTGTTGGGATTGTTGTTCCTAAGATCTTGCAACCGTAACAAGAGCCAAGGTCACAAGTTCAATCCCCAGAACTGCTAGCAAGTGCTGAGGGGGGAATGTTGGTTGTAGGTCAGCATTCTACCTTGGCAAGGCCAAGTGGAATATAATCAAATTGGACCTAGCAAAGGGGCAGGTGCTAGGAAAGGGATTGCTGTTGGAGGGCCAGCATCTTGGGTTGGCCATGTTTAGTTAGGGCTAGAGTCAAATCAAACCATGGTGCTTGCTGATGGGTTCGAAGAACCAAGAAATCAGTTGTGACCAGTGGTGCTGCTCTAGGGTCTCCAGATTCACCACCTCTAACAGCCCCTATTTCCTTCTTAAATCCTGCTATTCCTGAGTCTAGCCGTGATCTCCCAATTGCTCTAAAAGGTTAGTGTAATTGCACCTACCACCATCACTGAGGCCTTGTCTCATGATGGATGGCATGTGGCTATGATGGATGAAATGCATTCCCTAGAACACTATTAACACTATGGATTCTCAGTGTGAAGGTCATCGATAACTCCCATTTGGTTGCAATGGGATATGCTCATTATAATGGTGTTGATTATTATGACGCATTTTCTTCAATTGCTAAGCTTGCATCTGTTCGATTATTTTTCTCTCTTATGGCTAGCCATCATTGGCATAGCATCAATTGGAGATGTCAAAAATGTCTTTATTCATGGTGTTGCAAGAAAAGATGTATATGAAGCAACCATCGAGATTTGTTGCACAAGGGACGAGTGGTAAGGTGAGCAGATTGAAGAAATCATTGTGTGGCCACTATACAAAGCCCCAAGGGCCTAGTTTACTTGATTTAGCTCGGAATCTTACAATTTGGACTTAAAAGAAGTAATTTTGTTCACTTAGTCTTTCAACATTCTTAAATTAGCTATATCTTCAAGTGGTGTATGTGGATGACTTTATTATTACCAAAAGTGATGAGGTTGGAATTAGCAAACTCAAGGATTTTTCCAACAGTTTCAGACCAAGGATTTGGGTGCATTAAAGTACTTCTTGGGTATTGAGGTGATGAATATTGAAAAGTAAGAAGGGCAAGCCGTGTTCAAAGTTGGGACAATAGGGGCACATCCAAACCAAATGGTTGTTTGGCTAGAACACGTAGTAAGGTGGAACATGCCATGTCCAAAGTCGGGATAGCAGGGGATTCCAAACTTTGGTCATGTAAGTCAAAGTATTCCAAATGTAAGCCATACAAGGTCAACAGCATGAAGGTATTGCGCTGATCAAGCTCCTGGACTGGAGTTGCCGCTGGAGGCAACAATGGTTGAAATCATGTAAGGCACCACGAATTTTGCCCAAATATGCTGCTACAGAACCATTGAACCTCTGAGGAGCAACGAATTCATGAGGTTTTGGCACACCCCATAAAGGCATTGAGTATCATTGGTATAAAGGACTTTGGCCTAGGTCCAAATGGATTCGCAGGTGACATAAGCACGACAGATCTTCTTCAAGGGAGGATGAATAGTGGCATTACTTATGCTATATAGTAGCGTATCAATTTTAGTTCATCGGAACCTTTCAATGGCGGGGACTGTGTCAGCTTTAGTAGTAAGGTGGTCAACAAAATCCTGACCACTAAGTGGTCAAAGAGGACGGTTGGGTATAGATCAAACAAAGATCAAATGAGGCAGGTCTACACAGATATCGGCAGAGGAGAAGATGTGTTTGGTGCCACAAGTGGGTGCCGGAATGGACTCTGGACGCGTCACCATGTGAAAAACGGATCTTTGAAAGCACGTGCCTGGGCTGCTGGACTTGAGGCTCCAGCAATGAACAGATCAGCTCATGGGGTCCAATGGTGGAAGTTTCGGCCAGAAAGGTTTTCAGCAACAGCAAATAACAGAGCAAAGGTGGCTGGAATGATGAGAGAAACCAGAAACCGGAGTCGAAACATGGCTTCCAGGAGGAATTACACGTAACAGATTTGCCTCTTGTCACGCTCTAAATATCATGTTAAATAATGAATTCCATGTGTCTAAACTACACAGGTTTGATTTTATAACCCAAAAGGGAGTAACATACAACAAACCTAAACAGATATTTACATAGAATGAACCTAGTCAATAAATGTGTCTCTATACAGTGAATGAATCTAGACATGGTTCTTAACGTGCACACACATATTAGACTTCTATTTCAAATAAGAATCTAAATTCAAGAAAAGCACAACGAAGTGTTGACAATCTCTTTCTTAGCCATTAACTATCTCTTATCATTTCTGCTATATAAATGAACATGAGTCATGGACAACCTATTTCACACATTGAATTATATTGCCTCACTCAAAATGGATTAAAAATATTAATTTGAAAGTTGAAAGTTGAAAAAGTGACGACAATTATTTTAAAATACTCAAATTAATTTGTGAGCAAAAGGTCTTGGGTCCAAATCCAAAAAATAGTCTCTTCACAAAACAAATACAAGGGTCAGGCTACCTATAAGGATTTTCTCACCCCTACCCTCACTAGCCTAGGTTTCAAGAGGAGGAGTTGTTTCATTTAGAAAGTTATTTTACAACATTATCTTCTCGTCCCTTTCTTTTTCACTTTTATTTATTTATATATACATATATATATATATATATATATATATATTTATTATTATTATTTTTTATTTTTTATTTTTTTATTTTTTTTATTTTTTCAACAATTTTATATCTTTCATGTGGGTTCATCTACCACCGACCCCAATTAATTTGGGATAAAGGTGATGTTGATGTTGATGTTGATCTTAAATTAATATGTATGTTAAATAACATCCTTATTATTTACATTAATATTTTTACCCAGAGTAAAAGAAAATTAGGATCTCTTACATCATCTGAAATAAGTTGGCTTAACTCATTATGCTCATCCAGCTTCAAGTCCAGACCTTCCAGCCTCTTGGTTAGATGCCTTTTTGTTGACTGCAAATTAAATAAACAGAAATTTTCACCAAAACCCAAAGTGGAAAGATGTTCAAATAGTTAGAAAGTGATGCCAGCACAAGCTACTTACCACCAATGTTTCATGTACATTCTCTAATTGCTTTGATACAGTGGCAGCAGCATTAGCCATATTTCGCTTGGTCACAAACATTACGTCGGAAAATGACCATCCCTGCAAGATAAAGGAAAGAATATGTGCTAATCACAATCATTGCATCATATTCTGGTTCTACTCAAATGCATTTGTTAAGAAAAAGTGATTAGGTTATAGTCTTACCTTCCACCACATGTAACAATATCCCATAGCTCCTATTGCAGCGGCAGGTAGTAAGTAAGAAGCAAAACTCCCTATGCCCAAATGTTAACATCGACATATTTAATATAGTTAACAAGACATTCTTATAGATAAAGAAAAATATTACATTTCAAATAATAAATCTCTTAACACTTGGAAACAAAATTTTCATGATCTGAAAACTGACCATACCAGGCCAGAAGATATACATATGAATACATCTTCAAATGTCATCTATGAAATGAAAATGTGAAAAAGAAGCAAATTGCTCTCGACGGAACCAAGAGGTTTGGATCTTTGTTAATGACATAGGAATCAATCAACCAAATTTTACTCAAAATAGAGAGTGCTATTAAGAATTTATAAATCTGAATTTTTAAGGGAACTTTCTAAAAGGAAAACATACATTTCAGTGATAGATCAAGTGGCATCATCAAGAAAAGAAAACCTTAAAGCTGCGAAACAAGCTAGAAAACTGATAAACTAGTTAATTAGCATTTATTACACATGCATAACCAGAAAAGTATTAACCACAAAATCATTTACTCACTAGAATGACACCCAATGACAGTAAACATAGACCGTGTCTTTAAAATAAGTATTTAACAAAGTCTTCAAGTCCAGTGTATGATTACCACATTTACATTGATGCTTACAAAGAGGAAGCGCTCATAAAAAATTTCATATAAAAGAATTGTTTGTATATCAATTAACACATTTAGCACAGTAAAGGAGTAGGCGTAGATAAAATGCAATGTCACTTTCTTTTCCCATAAAAACTAAGGTGTTTGGCAGGGGGAATTTTTCTAGATTCCCGGGAAAGTGGTAGTGGTAATCCTATTTACTCGAGTTTGGTATAAGGTTTCTGGAATTTTTTCCGGGAATCTGATTTTCCTAGAATTTTGTTGTGTACAATTTTTCTTCCAAAATGTCATCCAAAAATACCAAAGGGGTGGTATTCTTGGAATCACAGATATTGGGAAAATTTTACATTTTTTTTGGGGACAAAATCCTGGTAATATTTTGGCCTACCAAACAACTTTTTGGTAACATTCATGCGAAAGTGACTTTCCTACCATATTCCTGAGAATCATTAAGCGAAATGAAGCAAGAAGAATTAAAAGGAAAAAGAAGTCAGAGAGAGAGAGAGAGAAAAGACTTTCATAAGTCTTATTGTATTGCTTGACAATGAATACAGTACAAAGAGATCTATTTATAAGATCCCTATTACAAAGCTAGGCAGCTGATGCAGTTATACTTGTTACAATGCAGTTGCAACTTTGTTGCAACTGATTCCTTGAAAACTGGAACAGAAAGGTTCGCTAACTAAAGGATGGAAGAGTTAAAACTAACTCTAACTTGAGCATATAGTTAAACTAACTCTAACTTGAGCATAATACTCTAATATTCTCCCCTCAAGCTCAAGGGGATTTGATCAACTTTGTGTGATCAAAGACCTTGAGTTTGTGTCTTAGTTCAGTAAATCTAGCTGCAGATAATGGCTTAGTAAAGGTGTCTGCAACTTGCAAGCAACCTGGAATATGCTGAACAATGAGAGATTTAGCCAACACCTTTTCTCTTACAAAAAATAGATCAAGTTCCATGTGTTTAGTTCTTGAATGAAGGACTGGATTGTGAGCAAGAGCAACTGTGCTCTGATTGTCAAAATAGATAATAGGAACTTTGATTGGAACTTGTAATTCCTTTACCAAGGATTGCACCCATAGAATTTCAGCTGTAGCATAAGCCAAACTCCTATATTCAGCCTCAGCACTGGACCTAGCAACTAGAGTCTGCTTCTTAGCCCACCAAGAGATCGGGTTTGAGCCAAGGAATACACAAGCGCCAGAAGTTGACCTTCTATCATCCGGGTCTGATCCTCAATCAGCATCACAAAAGGCTGCAAGAGACAAAGGTTTGAGGGAGGATGAAATAATAGTCCATAGGAGAGGGTGCCTTTAAGGTACCGAAGAATTCTTTTAACAATTTTCCAATGCTCCTCAAGTGGCTGAGAGAGGAATTGGCAGACCTTATTGACACTAAAGGCAATTTCAGGTCTGGTCAATGTTGCATACTGTAATGCTCCAACAATAGACCTGTATAAGGAGGGATCTGGAACATAATTGGAGCCATGTTTGCATAGTTTACAGCCACTTGGCATAGGAGTGGATATCCCTTTTGCTTCTGTCATACCTGCTTTATGTAGGACATCCTTGATGTATTTAGATTGAGATAAGAGAAGTCTTCCATTAGAGAGAGTTTTAACTTCAATTCCAAGAAAATAATCCAGAATTCCAAGCTGTTTGAGAGCAAACTTGGAGTGCAACTGATTTATAAGCTGTTGAATTAAATCAGAGTTGCTACTAGTGATAATTATATCATCTACATAGACCAAGATGTAAGTACAGTTGCCATTGGACTTGAGAATGAAGAGAGAGGGATCACATTTGCTGGAAATAAAACCAAGCTGATGGAGAGCAGTACCAAATTTCTCAAACCAGGCCCTAGGAGCCTGTTTTAGACCATAAAGAGATCTGTTTAGTTTGCATACAAGAGACTTATCAGAAACTTCAAACCCCGGAGGCTGAGTCATGTAAACTTCTTCTAAGAGCTCTCCATTGAGAAAAGCATTGTTAACATCAAGTTGCTTTAGAGGCCAGCCATGAGACAAGGCTAAAGTGAGCATAACCCGAATTGTTATGGGCTTAACCACGGGAGAGAAAGTTTCATGATAATCAAAACCATATTGTTGATGAAACCCTTTGGCAACAAGTCTAGCCTTGTATTTGTTTATTGATCCATCTGAATTTTCCTTTATACGAAATACCCATTTGCACCCAATGGGTTTTCTTGAAGAAGGCAGAGGCATAAGGGACCATGTACCATTGGCTAGGAGAGCATCATACTCCTGTTTCATGGCTTGAAGCCAATGAGGTGCTGCCATTGCTTGCTTAACTGTAGTAGGCTCCATATGGGCAGTAAACAAAGAAGGTGCTGGTCCTTGAGATCTAGTTAGAATGGTGTGAGTAGGAGATGACATTCTTATAGAGCCAGAAGGTTTATATTCAGACCCCGAAGAAGAAGAGGAAGAAGAAAGAGGTGTAGTGTTGGAAATAGGAGAAGAATTTGTATTATGTGATAAACTAGAAGAAGTGGGAGAGGATTCATTACCGGATTGGTTTGTAGTAGAGGTAGAGATTGGACCTGTATGGAGTGAACCAGAATCAGTTTGAGGTGGACTAGTTGAACTGGACTGCATCGGTTGAGGAGCAGAAAAGGATGTTGAAGGACTAGAAGCAGATGCAGTAGCAGGACTTGAGGAAGAAGGGGCAGAACTAGAAGCAGTTGCAGGATTTGAAGTAGATGCAGGACTTGAAGCTGATGTACCTAGAGATGTATCCGAAGCACTTGTAGATATATGTGGAGGAAGATGCATTTGTTGTGCAGGAGATGATGTAGGGCAAGATGCTGCATGATTTGGAAGAAAACAAGACATGGGAATAATGGTGCTAGAGTTGTTAGAAGAGTTAGTAATAGTGGAGGAGGTTGTTGGAAATAAAATGGGAAAAGGGAATCTAAATTCATTAAAAAGCACATCTTTGGAAATGTAAATTTTTCCTTCAGGACTTAAGCACTTATAACCTTTGTGATTAGGTGAGTAACCCAAAAATATACATTCATGAGATCTAAAACTAAATTTGTGTTTGTGATATGGACGAAGAAGAGGAAAACAAGCACAACCAAAAGTTCGAAGAAAGTGATAATCAGGAAGAGTTTTATAAAGCTCAAAATAAGGGATCTTGAAATGTAGAGCTGAGGTGGGAAGTCTGTTGATTAAGTGAACAGCTGTGAAAAATGCATGATCCCAATATTTGAGAGGAAGAGAGGCATGTGCAAGTAGTGTGAGTCCCATGTCAACAATATGTCTGTGTTTTCTTTCTATTAATCCATTTTGATGATGGGTGTGAGGACAAATGAGTCTATGTGTAACTCCCAACTCAGTGAGAAATTTTGTAAAGGGTCGAAATTCACCACCCCAGTCTGTTTGTACAGATTTAATGCTTTGCTTAAACTGTGTGGAGATAAGAGAGTAAAAGTTTTTAAAGGTATTTAAGGATTCTGATTTATGTTTAAGAGGATAAATCCATGTGAATCTGGTAGTGACATCCACAAAGGTAATATAATACAAGAAACCTTGAGAGGATTGAACAGGGGCTGGTCCCCATAAATCACTAACTATGAGTGTAAAAGGTTCATTGTATTCTGTGGTGGAAGGAGAAGAAGGCAATCTATGAGATTTCCCCATACAGCAAGCTGAACAGAAATCAAATGGAGTTTTATTTCGAAAGGGTATATTACAATGAGAGAGAACCTTTTTTAAAGATTCAAAGTGTGGGTGACCTAATCTAGAGTGCCAAAGATTATAGCTACTAGATACATCAGCAATAGAAGAGGTATTACAATCAGAAACAAAATTACAAACAGATGTATTTATCTGACAATCAGAAATTGAATTGACAAGTTTATTTGAGGAAGAAACACGGTTTGGCAAGGCTGGAGCATGGGCTTGAAGTCCCTTGAATTTATAGAGACCATCTTGTCCAAGAAAGCCTTCAAGTAAGACCTCCTGGGACTCCTGTGATTTGACAAAACAGTGAGTAGAGTGGAATTCAAAATATACTTTGTTATCTCTAGCAAATTGGCCGACACTTATAAGATTTTTGGTAATTTGGGGAACAAGAAGAAGATTATGTAAATTGAGAGAAGTGTGTGGTTTGAACGGAGAGATAAAACTACTTGAACCAATGGATGTGATAGGCAAACCTTGTCCATTACCAACATAGATCTGTTCAGGACCAGCATATTGAGAGCTCTGCGAAAGATTAGCAGCATTGGCAGTCACATGGTGAGAGGCTCCAGAGTCAGGATACCAGTCATGGGCAAGCTGAGTGGGATGAGCTGCAGTGAGAGCATGTGGAGTTCCATCATTGGACATAGGAGCTGGAAATGGCTGAGGACAGCCCTGATTCCAGTGTTGAAGGGCTGGAATTTGAGAAACAGTTAAATTTGCATTCGCCGGAAAGGTCGCCGGAGAGTTTGCCGGAAAGTTCGCCGGAAAATTTCCAGAAGAGTTGACCGTCGCCGGAAAATGAGACTGAGTTGCTTGAGGAGGTGTAAAAGACGAATTGTACCTCCACCAGCAACTTGCAGCTTCGTGTCCATATTTCCGGCAAAGTTGACAGGTCACAGCGAGTCTGCCACCGCCTCTGCCACCGCGATTCCGGCCACCTCTGCCACGCCAACCACCTCGCGTTGGCTGTGCGTACCCACCGAAGTTGTTTCGCTGGTCATAACCACCTTGCTGCATGATTTCGTGATGCCTGTTATTCCCCTGTTCTTGAGAACGTAAAACAGGGGCTAACAGAGGAGGAGTGTGTGCAACATTAACAGTGTTGAGATGCACTGTTGCGTAATCGGCAAGTGCACCGACCGTTCCAAGTAATAAAGTGATAAATAAGATCGTCTCCACGGGGATTGGAAAACAATTACTACTATAACCGGTCCTCTTAATTTAGATTAATCGATTTGTGTTTCCACACTATGGTAAAAAAAATGTAAAGACTTGTTTTTAGGTTTTTATGAAAAAGACTTAAAATAAATGCAGAAAATGTTTTTGTAGAAGAAGTGATGAAGAAGACTGTAGCCAGGGTACATTCACCAATTGTTCCCAATTTTACTTTGGATTGATTCACAATACTTATTGAAATTAACAATTCAGACAAATTACCATCTTTTAGAAATAATTAGTTAGATCCCAATCCCTTGGTGATCTAACCCTTTACTTCAGTTGGAACCCTAATCCCTTAGTAATCCCGCCTGAAAATAAGCATTATGTAGATAAATCCCACGACTGCAATCCATACAAGTCTATCCCTAGAACATGCATGGAGAGTCATCTTTATCCCCTTTCAGGATCAGTATTCCAATATTCCTATTGCGAACCCTGATCCCCAGAATATCATTCCCTATTAGGTTGATCAGATCTAATAGAAATAATATCAATACGTGCAAGATAAAGATGAAATATATTAAAATCAATACATATAACGATTCAATCCTTGTAACAATTGTTCACAAAGGGATCATGCCCCTGACTACAGAAATAGATCTAGCCAATCAACATCATGATCGCTGATCTGAATTCAACATGAACTGAAAATGAAAATAAAAGAAGATTACAAGAACAGGACGGATCTGCCTCTTTTTGGGTCTTTGGTGTATGTTCTGATGTGATTTTTTTCCTTCAAAGGTTGAGTCTCTTTTTATAAGAGACTTTGACCTAATTTATGAATTTTGAATTCCCATCCTTTCGCGCCTGCGCCACTCCCGCGCTGTCAGCGTGGGAGTTTCTGCCAATTCCTGCTCACCCGCGCTGATGGCGCGGATCTCGCGCTCTCAGCGCGGGATCTTCTGCCAATTTTTCTCCTCCCACGCTCAGAGCGCCATCCCCACGCTGTGAGCATGGGAACCTAGGTCTCTTTTGCAATGTTTTTGCCTTCTTTTGTGCATCTTCCTTGATATTCAGACTTTGGATGTTTTTAATCTTTTTCTCTGCCTTTCTTGCATTGATTGAGTCATTTTCTTCTTCTTTTTGTCTTGTAATTTCCTATATGCTGATCGCATATCATGCAGTGTACTCAGCTGAAACTTGGCAAGCATAGCTTCTTGAGCCAAGAGCTGTGATTCTAGATCTTCAAACGTGCTTGAATCTTTTCCTCTAAAGTAGGTGATAAAAGGACCATAATCCTCAGGTAGTCCTTCAAGAACAGTCCTTATGAGTTCTCCTTCAGAGAGATTTTCGCCTATTGCAATCAACGTGTCACCAAGAGCCTTCACACGAGCTAAAAATTCTTCGATGCTTTTGTCACCTTTCTTGATACTTCTGAGTTCAGAACTAACTTGATTTGCCTTGGCTTTGGTTATCGAATCAAAATATCTGTGGATCTTGTCCCATGCTTGATGAGATTGACGTACTCCAAGAATTTTGTTGATGATTTCATCTGAAAGAGTGGATTGTAACCATGTGAGAAGCATCTTGTCAGTTTTCTCCCACTCCACAAATGCTGGATTGACATTTTCTGCATCGCGATCTGCTTCTGATTGATAACGAAGTGGAATTTTAGGATTGACAAGATACCGTTCTAGTTGATGAGCAATGACTGGTGGTTCAACTATTTGCTTCCATAGAAGGAAATTCTTACTTGTCAATTTTACTGACAACTGAGTATTGAAGAGTATAGGTGACCTTGAATCACCTGAATGATTCTGAGAAGGTGATGAAGTATTTTGAGAAGAGGAATCATGATCATTTTGTGTAGCGGAAGCCATGGAAAGACGAAGGAAAACGAATCAGGGCCCCAAGATTTGGAGCTCTGATACCATAAGCTAAATCAAGCAAGAAGAATTAAAAGGAAAAAGAAGTCAGAGAGAGAGAGAAAAGACTTTCATAAGTCTTATTGTATTGCTTGACAATGAATACAGTACAAAGAGATCTATTTATAAGATCCCTATTACAAAGCTAGGCAGCTGATGCAGTTATACTTGTTACAATGCAGTTGCAACTTTGTTGCAACTGATTCCTTGAAAACTGGAACAGAAAGGTTCGCTAACTAAAGGATGGAAGAGTTAAAACTAACTCTAACTTGAGCATATAGTTAAACTAACTCTAACTTGAGCATAATACTCTAATAATCATGATTTCCGGGCACGAAAAAATTTATCCTCTACCAAATGTTCTCTAACATTCAAATTCTGATAGGATATTTGATCAAAAGCTCAAATTTGATGCACAGAAATAGAGTATTCTTTCCCTTATCATCCTTCACTTGTCAATCTGACTTATTGGTTTAGTTATCGCATGTTTAAAGCTTACAAACACAGCAAGGCAATCTTGGAGGTGAATTGTAATCTATCGTCTCAAGGGAACAATATCACAATTTGTTTCGTAGTGGGATTTTGGGTCCAAGCCCATTATAGCCAAGCCTTTTCTCTTTTAAAAATAGGTCAAATCATACCCATAATTTAGCCTACACCAAGCTAATAGGTCAGGCCATGTTTCAAATATTTTACATAGGTCCTATTTAGGTTACACCAGCCTATTTTTATAATATTTTTGTAGATTAGTCTAGCCCATGTACACTCCTACTTCTATCAATACAAACTTGAAGTGCAACATTTTCCTCAAGGTGGAAATTGGTGATCCCCCCTCCATGAGAATTCCTGTTGTTCACCTTCCCAAAGTACTTCTCCCCCTTCCATTGTAATAATCCCATTGTCCTCATTCATTTGTTGCATTGTATCCCTCCTAATTTTTTTATGGGCACTTATGCATGGGACCAAACGGTTAACCACACTGAAAATATCTACCTTCTGCCTTTCTTCTGATATATTCTTCATATGGCAGCTGTCTAGCACCTGTTTTGTGGTGAGCACATTGGCACTGGAGTTCGTTATAGTATGTGTTGGAGCTCTATTCAACCCCTACACAGTCTTGTCTGCAAAATTGATTGGGCCAATGGCATTCCAGAATTGGCCCATTGATGACAGCCCTTGACTCAGGTTGGTTAGGCCCGAGGGGCAGCCCCCAATGGATCTCAGTCAAGACATTTGCATTATGATGAAAAATCGACATCAGAGCATGATCCTAAAATCCTAAGAAAGTTCAAGAACATGCACCTCTACCTCCATGTCTTTGGCCAAATTAATAGCCTTTGTGACCTCTGTGTGATCGTATATTCGCATCCTACACTTAACTTTAGTCATTTATCATAGGTTATTTAACCTTTCATACATACTACCCAAATTCCTTCCCCCAAATCTGTGCATCATAACGTCCGATGTCTTCCTCTTCAAGAATTAAAACCAACCATGCTGACAAATTGTACCTTCATTATCAACTTTCTTTGTTGCACCTACAAGAACTTCTCCACCTAAGCAATTCACCCCATTGGGTTACTATTATCAAAATTGGGTTATTGCCACATCAAGGATTCGTCAGAAATGGACTCAGAATTACCATCACGTTGTGTCTCAGTTTTCTCCTTTGTCAGTCATGAACTTGACATATCGTGAAAGGTTTGGTCATCATCTTCCTCCTCAAGAATAATGCCCTATCTCTTCATCCACCTATCCAGCAAATTTCAAATGTCCTCTACACTGTATATTCTTCCAAATCTCAGTGACATGAGCATCCAAAGAGCATAATATCACCCCATGCTTGTTGGTCCTCTTCTTCAAGAACTCCACCAAATTCTCCAGCACTTATATTCTCAATTCCATCTCATCCCCAGAAAACGAGACCCAGCAGGTCAAACCAATTTGTTAAGAACCCACAAGCAAGAGAACTAAAAAATAGAGAGAACAAATCTGCAGAGGTTTATTCAATCTCAATAGAAAGTGGTGAGAATTCTCCTTCCAACGGTTTCCCCTTCAACAAAGGGTTTCCACTTTTACATCAGAACTAATGCAATGTTTTCCAATGCTAACAATTTAGAATGAATCTTCTTCTACTCCCTCCAACTATTTAAGCAAACCACCTAACCAGTTCTGTAACTATCTACTCTTAACAAACACTTACTAAATCTATAACTACTATAACTACATTGTCCTATTTTCTTTCATTCTGTCCTGGGTCCTATCAAAGCCCAAACCTCGGCCCCATCAAATAACGGCCAAATCTTTTATAACGTGGCAGAGATAGAATCGGATCTCCAAGTATCCTGAAATAACAGGATCATAACTACACTATATTTTACAAGCACTACAGAGGCTTCAAGATTACAAAATTGAAAGCAATTCTTGGATGCTGTCCTGTATTTCTCAACTAGTATTAGTTGGATTCAACATTAAAAAAAAGCTACTCCCGCTTAAAACCCAACCAGCAAGGATTCAACATTCAAAAATAAAATAAAATTATTAGATATAAACATTATGCAATAAAAATGTAAACTCACAAATCATATAGGCAGGGAAATGGATCATGCGAAATATTAAACTAAAGGCAAACACATGCATAAACACCAAGACGCAAGTAAACATGAGAGCTGCATATGGGTACTTGCGCAAAGAGAGAAGACGAACATGAAGGAAGGGTGGTAATATCCTCTTTTTGCAGGTTAGAACAACTTGTAATTTAATAATTCTAATAACAAAAAATAAGATGATTCCATCCCATATCCCCCAAATTGGAGGGAAACAAAAATGGATGTAATGGATGGGTGGGACAGAATATATACCAATTCCATTCCACCCTATTTCAAAAAAAACCTAAGCAATAGCAACTAATGTCATTTCATTCCATTCTTATCCATTTCATTGCTTACTATGAATCCAACTATCCAATCATAATCTAATAGAATTTCCACCTCCATGGCTACCACTTGAGCAAGCATCCCCCACTATATAAATAACGCCGAGACCTCAAGTAAGGGATCTCCTCCCTCACAAACTTGTATGGTAGTAATAGTACCACCTCTAACTTGAGTGTTGAATTTCCTTTTGCGTGTACACCCCCAACACTCTAAATACAGGATCACAAGCACCTCCGGACTTTCTTCCTAGAGTTAGGTATGCATCTATCTCTGATTCTTGGACAAGACATTGGTGTTGTTAGTGGGAAGTCAAAAATCTTCAATTCCCTATACCACTACCATGACCCTGGCTCAAATACAGAGGCGATCCTAGAGATGACAAGAGAATTGAAGGTCTTCACTTCATTTCAAGGATATATATCTAAAACAGACTAGGGAGGAGAAATACTCCAATACCTGAAAAACCAATCTCTTTCCTGTTCACTCTCTCCCTTAAACACATTCTTTAATTAGGATTGCTAACCTGCATTACTCAAAATGAATATCAAGGAGAACCTCCATCTTCTTTTTCTTAAAGAAGAAAGAAATTGCACGCATAGTTGAAAAGATGAAGTGGGTAACTATAAAGTAAATTATTATGATTCAACTCCAATGTTTAATATCTCGATTGAAGAGAGAAAAGGAAAGAAAAATATTCAAAGCCCAAGTTTGTGCGAGTAGAACTTGCAATAGAATCCAATCTACATACCATTAGAAGAAGAATTGCCATTGAAGACAGTGATGGGCCTAGATAAGGTCAACTCCTTAATCTCTTGTGCTAGCTGCCGAATCTGAAGTTAAATACACACATTTTTTGTTATGCATTAGATAATAAGTTTTGTGTGAATAAGTAGCTTTACAATCAACATCAAGTACTATACAATCATAGAACTGGACCCAAGATAGCTGAATAATATAGTATTATGATACGATCCTAGTCAGCAAAAAGGGTATTCTGTTAGAAGGTGCAACACATGCAGGGAGTGGAATTGATTTAGCCTAGCTGACGTGGATAACAGAATTGGAGAGATTGTTGAGGAGGGTCTGGTTGGTTAAATAGGATAGTGTGCATTGGTGTAAGGCATCTGGGATATTTGCTTGGACCTTGGACTTTGGGAGAGAGTAGAGCCTCTCCAATTGCTCTACATTATCCTTTTCTTCTTTCTGCATTTTTTCGTTATTGTTACTGTAACTTCCATAGAACTACACTATTCTTGTTATTGTAATTTTCATTACTGAAACACTGTAACTGTGGATTCATATCAATATACATTTCCATAGAACTATCTTTTCTTCAATCTGTTCTATTGTTCCCTATCAAATTGGTTGGTCTGTATCAAATTGGTATCAGAGCCCTCCAATCTAGGGAGGGTTTTGAACCACACAACAAAAAAAGAAAAAAAAAAAATGGAATACAGATCTGAAGATTGGAGGAAAAGTGAGATGCAATTAGAAAATAGATTTGAAGAATGGAGAAAAAGAGGAAAGCAAGTTGAAGAGAATCATAAGGAGATACTTAGGCTCCTTGATGAACTTCTTGAGAAGACCAAGCAACTCTCTAGAGGGCGACCACAAACAAGAAGGAGCGGCGAAAGATTTGAGGAGAACAAGACGAACGAAAATCTGAATCGATTTCAACCAGAAGCATTAGATGATCCTTATAAAGCGTTATACTCGCTTAAACAGAGCGGAACGGTGGCTGAGTTCAGACGCGAGTTCGAGAAGGTAATCGGAGCTTTGCGAATTGAAGATGAGGAGCTGCTTAAAGGGGCATGGCTTAATGGTGTCAGAAGTAGCATCCGTGCAGAATTACTGATGTACCCAGCAATCAGCTTGAGGGAGATGATCAAGTTCTCTTTGAAGATAGAGAAGAGGAATATGGCAGGGATGGAGGAGGGGCTGAGCGCAGACAGCAGGGCTGCCATGAGTGGGCTGAACAAAGAGGTTTATACCACGAGTGGGCTGAATAGAGTGGTTCAGGCCCAATGTAATAGCAACAGCCCATATGAGAGTAAAACTTGGGGGTTTTCTAGTTTGGGTTCTTTCAACCCAACGCCCACGGGTCGGGTTAAGGAGCGGCCCAACTCACTTAACACTAAGATTGCAAGTTTCCAAAATGTTAGGGTTGCAAAAGATGGCTCAAAGAGGGAAGCGACGAAGGGAACCATAAACACCATTAACCAGGCCGACGACGGTGGTTGCACATCAGCAAGCCAAGTGAGCAATACTCTATGCCTCTCACAAGCAGAGTTACGAGATCGACAAAGATGTGGATTGTTTTTCAAAGGTGATGAACATTGGAACCCACACCATAGGTGTGTCGTGCGCCCGCTGCATTTGTTGGTGGTGGACGAAGATGCTAATGTAATGACGAAACCACTTACAAAAACGATCGATGTTGACGAAACTCAGCGTGAAACAGAAGGAAATTCAGAGATGGCTTTGCAACTCTCCATGCAAAGACTATTTGGGAGCTCGTTACAAAACGTGGGCCAAATTGTTGATCTATCAGGTTGGGCTTGCGAGCCCATGCATGAACCCAAAACTAGTGGCCCAAAGCGAGAACTCATCCTTAAAGAAATGGTGAAAGGCTATGCAGAAACGACACCATCATTGAGTATGCATCATACCTCGTTTACCAGCAATATGAGCCCTATGCGGAGTGCTTTAATGGCCGAAGGAAGGGTGAATGGCGGTTTGCCAAAAAATTGTGTTGCAGTTGTGCCCAAGGACACACCCTTCGCCCTTTCAATTGGTTCGCAGCAGGTCAGCCAATCTGTCCTTGGAGCCTGGCTCATTGTCCAACTAGATGGAGACAACACATGGAAACCTTGGAGCTGTCTGGAAGCATGGCATGAGCTTGGCAACTCTGAAGTAATCAAATATCATATCGAGGTATGCAATTGGCCCTTTGATGTTGAAGAAAGAAAACAATTTTGGCAAGGGCATTTGTACATTGAAGAGGAATTCAAGAAGGCTGTTGGGGTTCAATGGCCTAAAACTAGTGCGGAATTTATGGGGTTTTGCAAGAATTATTCTTTTGATATCTTGGAACAAAATCATAATAGGTTTGGCATAGTTAATGAAGATAAACGAGGTATTTTATATGTTGAAGATTCTGATTTTTTGAGAATTGAAGGCACACAAGAATATTCACTGCCTAGTTATGTGAACAGAAGGAAAGGTATATTCGGAACAAGGCATTTTTCTACAGTTATTAATACTGTTCATCAACTTGATGAGGCTGTTCTATCTGCTACTAGAAATCTATTAAATGGAGCTCATGTTACTAGTTTCCATTGGGTAGATAAGGGTTCAAGTGCAGAAGTTGAGTGGGACCCTGGTGGGCACTCTTATGTTTTAGAAATCCATTGGCCTATATTTTTCACACAGTGGGATCCCGGTGGTGGAGGTTACATAGCCTCGTGCATTAGCTGGCCATTACATTTCAAGCAATGGGATCCCGGAAAATGATCATCACCTTGAGGACAAGGTGATTGTTACGGGGGGAGTATTGATACGATCCTAGTCAGCAAAAAGGGTATTCTGTTAGAAGGTGCAACACATGCAGGGAGTGGAATTGATTTAGCCTAGCTGACGTGGATAACAGAATTGGAGAGATTGTTGAGGAGGGTCTGGTTGGTTAAATAGGATAGTGTGCATTGGTGTAAGGCATCTGGGATATTTGCTTGGACCTTGGACTTTGGGAGAGAGTAGAGCCTCTCCAATTGCTCTACATTATCCTTTTCTTCTTTCTGCATTTTTTCGTTATTGTTACTGTAACTTCCATAGAACTACACTATTCTTGTTATTGTAATTTTCATTACTGAAACACTGTAACTGTGGATTCATATCAATATACATTTCCATAGAACTATCTTTTCTTCAATCTGTTCTATTGTTCCCTATCAAATTGGTTGGTCTGTATCATATTAGTACTGAAATGCCACTGCTGTTATCAGTATGAAATCAATAAGAGTGGTAGGTTTGTACAAAAATGGTAGAGATCTCGGTGTACTGCACAGAATAGATAAGCTCAAGCAAATTTGAGAGGCCTGGTTATCTCCCACATTGTCGCAACCTCTTCTTGCTCTCCGCTCCTTTTTTCCTCTTTGTCCTTCCACTAACTAACCAAATCCTTTCCTGCCCTCCCACATTATCATAAGTACTGTGGGTCCAATTCTCGACATTTCTCTTTTTCCTCCTTCGATACACCGTAGCAATTATGTATGTAGCAGTGGGCTTACAAACATACAATTTCACAATTTTCAAATTAATACTTCATGAATGAATGATAGACTCCCTAAAACATTTTACCTTTCCACAAATCATTTCTTATCTCAGCTCTGTCTTTCTGTATTCGGGTTCCTAGTTGTATCCCAACTCATATCCACTCGAAAACATTCAATGTCATACTGATACAAACCCACCCTCCAAAGATGCTAGTGTACCATAGAGAGCATTTTAGAGGATCTCAACTGACGGTTGACTCAGCAAATGGAAGTGAGTGTGTTATGGAAAACGGTTAGGAGGAGCATAGGGTGTGTTTGTATTTTGGGAGAGAACCAGAGCTATCTAATTCTCCGGGTTGTTTCCTTGTATCTTGAAGTTTCTAGGTTTTCCGTGTAATTTTCCCAATTAGCGTACTGAAGTTCAGCAGATTTCGTTTAATCAAATACAATTCAGTGTTTCTTTTCCAATTATTGTGTGAATTCACATTGAGTTGTTACACATACACCACTGCCTCAAAATCCCACAAAAAGAAATACCTGAGCAGAAATAACCGAGGCATCATATCCACCTGGCAAAATCTCAACTTCATCAACACCCTTCAGCACTTCCTGAAGCTTTGCAATAACATCAGCCAATTGCCCGCTCCTCAAAACAACAGAACCAGTCAAACCTAAAATAAAATGCACAAAAACAACACAATAACTTAATAGTTGATCACATGATAAACATCATTACAACAACTACAAGGATACACTTTCCAATCACAGTGATAAAAAACCAAATAATAATAATAATAATAATAAAACAATGCCCTTAGGGAGTCAAATCAGTTATGCCAAACAATATGAAGCAGTAAATAACTTGGATTCAAAACGAATAAAGTTGTAAGCTCTTTCTCAAATCTGTTAAAAGATTAAAAACAAGAAGAAGAAGAAGAAAAAAAAGAGGTCTTGGTCTATCAAAACCTAATACAAAATTTTCATAGTTGTTTTATTATTAAAAAATTTCAACAATATAAATCAAACAGAAAAATCTTGAGAATAAGAACGAAACGATATCGTTTTATATACCAGCTCCAACAAGGATGAGAACCTTGGAGGTGTTCACGCCTGTTTGTAATGCCATGGCTCTTCTCTAATCTCCTCGTCGTAACAGGACTGAACAAAAGTGATGGATAGAATTACCTTCTTGGTCACCCACACGTAGGGGTGGTAAACGAAAATTCCAGGCTTATAAAAATCCCCCGGGAACGGCGCAGTTGACGTGAGCTGTTGAATTTACAGGTGTAAATAGGTTACTGCTTTATAGCACAGTCCTGATTAAAAAAAACTTGGATCTGCCTGGTGTATTAGTAGAAGGGTTTGTTTTTGTCATTATAAAACAAACCCTTCCTACACACACTATAAAAAGGTGTGTCACTTATCTTTTTGTTTTTTATTTTTTTTAAATAGACGGGTCTCATACTTAATATATCTATGACATGAGATTAAAATCTTCTATAATATAAGATTTATTTTTCCCTTAATATAAGTAGATCCAAATTACAAGTATCTATATTTAAAAATAATAATTATAGCGTATAACTGTTAACTTGTTTAAGCCTATTAAATATTTTATAATTAAAAAATAACTAAAATATTAAAAAATAACTAAAATAATATTATTTTATTATTCAAAATTATTAAATAATAATTTTATTTAAAATAAATAATATAATATTGGGGCCTATATGCTTATTGATCTGACATGTATAAAAAAGTCTACAGCTTGTTTTCTAAATAAATTTTTTTTTTTTTTGGTAAATATCTAAATAAATTTTTAAAAAAAGCCTAGATATGGTCTATTTGACTATTTGTAATAGGCTAAACATGACCTAATATAGGCTACGTCTTAGGCTAATGTAGGTCAGCCTAGCCTATTTACACCCTTAATCGAACCTCGCGCAAATTAAAATACCAAGTTTTTAAAAAATTTGTAATATAATGTCAAACTAGATCATCTCTCAAATAAATAACAAGGGTTTAAATCACTAATTAATTAATAAAAAATAAAAAAGGTATTTTGTTTGATTTAATTAAAATAAAGCATAACGTAAAAAATTAGGATTAAAATCAAGATTAAAAACAATCAACCAATTGAGAATTAGGTTTCCTAAACAATTGTAGGGTCTATTTAGTTTCTAGAATATTATTTCACCAAATAAATCAGTATATTCGTCTTGACTTTGGACAATTTGTATTTGACTCTACTTGGATCCTTTATGTTCCTAGAATATTATTAATTTAGTTTCCTTCAATGAACAAGTATGTTGCTTCCTTTATGTTCCCTTTAATTCTTGTTTTGAATGTGTAGTATCATACTTTTCACTACTTATTTCCTCATATTTTGGGTGCTTTCTTATCTTATAGCATTTATACAGCATTTATATATGTGGTATAATTTATTATAAGTATTTACATGGACTTCACAGTAGCGAATTTACCACTACCTGCTATATCGCTATAGCATTTTTTGGATCGGTCGCTACCTACTATTTAAAACTATGGGTTACATTCCAAGATTCATGTCAGACCTTCATTTGTTCCAATGGACACCATGCTCAACAAGGAGGTATGTAAATTGTAACACCCCGTGTGCACCAGGTGTATTAAACACACATATGGCAATAGAGCAGCTAATTAAAACAGCTCAATAGCATATCAATAATCATCTCATATTTTCATACCAAATCACAACATGCATATAAACCATACCTCATGGAGGTATGGTGGAACCAACAATGGCAAAACCGATGACACGAAAGCTTACTTATAGTGCCAAAATCCCTATCCAAAGGCTCAGTAAACACAAACAACCCAACAGTTTCACCACAAGTCAATTGCAATCTGTTCGTATGAATACACAATTTAATTTTCAAAAATCTCAATTTTATAACCATTACACAACGTCTTCTCTTTCGTTTATATCCTTTTTAATTCATAATCATCGCGTGCTAAACCTCACTATTAAAGATATTAATGTTTCCCAACAGGACACTGACTTCCTAGGGCATCATGCCCCAATGGGAACCTTCACACGCATTAAAACTGGTTTCTAGTCATTCTGACATTGGGTAATCGATTACCATACAATGGGTAATCGATTACTCTACATGGTAACCAATTACCATATGAAAGGTAATTATTTACCACGCGGATTGTAAGAACCCGCACCGCTAAATTAGGAACTTAATTAAGTAATCAACTTGGTTAATAATAATGACACTATAATTGAAAAGAAAAAGTTAGCTTCCGCATTTATTTGAACTGCGCTTAATACTCTAATATGATAACAAAGCACTTTCTAGGGAAAAAGCCTGTATGTATTGCAATGACTTAAGATGATGTGCTATGTGTAACAGAGAGACAATTTGGCCATTGAGGGTGAGGATGCAAGTAGTGAAGCATTTGATAATGGTTTATTTGTGGAGGCTGAGTGGAGTTACCGAAAAGGACACATATGATTTAGGCACAGAAACAAGTACCTAAGGGCGCGTGTTTGGTACGCAACTTTTTTATGAAATCACGGAAAAGCATGGTAGGGGAACAAAGTATTCAACATTTGGTAGCTCAATTCTCAAAACTTCCCCGCCAAATATGTTTCCGTGAAAATACTTTTGTGTGATAAATTTGGTACGGTTTGACAAATGAGAGATCCATAAAATATGTGGAATTGTTGACTGCCCGGAGAAGCCAAAATTAAAGCACGAAAATGTGGACTAAATTGACCTTCAATTTGTATTTGTATGATCTGTAGATAAAGGTGGGGATTAATTATTAGTGTCAAAATAACCTGACACAACACAACCCGAAAAATCTTATAATATAATGTACATAACAAAAAAACCAAACTGATTGTAATATAACAAAAAAACAATCTTCAATAAAAAGAAACCTAAGTGTAATTTTTTTTTATATCATTCAATAAAATTACCATAATAACCTTGAAAAAATAAAAAAAAATTATATTTGCGGGTCAGAGCGGGTTCACGGGTTGACCCGTGACCCGACACGAATATTTTCGTGTTATAATTTTCCAACCCGAACACGACCTTTATTAATAACGAAAATTTTGGTAATAATTATAAAGGTGGGGTTATTTTGGTAAAATAACCTCACATTCTAACAAATATTACATAACAAACCAAACACAAACTCAGTAAAATTAATTTAATTTTTCTGGGAAAATATGGGTCTACCAAACAGCTTTTTAATAACATTTTGGTAATAATTATTTCCCGGAAAAAAAAATTCTCTTCTAACAAACGCGCTTTAAAAGAAATCACGGTTATCCACTATTACGTCATTTGGAGTCTCGCAGCATGAGGTGGATAAAATGCACATCTTGGTTACACAATTTTCCAACAAGAATTCGATCTTGGAAAGCTAGATAACAATCATGCAAGGGCAGCTAAGGGAGTTGCAGAGGAGGTTCAAGAGGATCCTAGAGGCATTGTTATATAGTCCTGGCTATCTAGATAGCCACGATGAGGATGAGAATCAACCCCCATCTCAAGACTCTTAACATCGAAGATGAAGATCTCGGTGATGATCATCATGATATACTAGAAAAATGGCATTCTTGATTTAATGTTTATATGTATTTATTTTTTTTGGTAATAATGTTTGTATTTATTTGATTTGTATATGATATGAACTATTGTAGATTTTATGCTTTTTGTCATGTATGTTAGTTTTATGCTACGTTATTTGCTGGTACAACAAAAATTGGTAGTTTATCTGTTGTCCAAATAAATTTTTACTATCGACGGACCAATAATTCCATAAAAAAAAAAAAAAAGCCATACATTTTTTGCCGTACCTTGTTCATCGAAATATTACATTGATATTCTTTCGAGAAAAATGACAGCCATCATCGACAAAATCTTGATGACATTTCATTGATAATTCTATCGAAAATGTGTGCGCTTTGACAGAATTTCGAAGAAATATGTTTTGACCGAATCATATTCCGTAAAAGTTTGTGATTGCCATTTTCTACGGATATTGATGACAGATTCTGTTGAAATTACAAATGAAAATGTAAAAAAGAAGATTTGTTGTCAATCATAATGTTTTGACGGAAATAAACTGTCTTCGATAGATAATATTCCATCAAACATTTCAACGGAAAAATATTTCTGTAGAAAATCAATTCCAACGACTGGAACTTAGATGGAGTGAACTCAATCCGTCGAAAATTAATTTTTTTTGGAAATTTCTTCAAATATTGATGAAAAAGATCCGTCAAAAATCATTCTAGTATTGTATTAACTCAAATAAATTTGATTGCTTTAATACATCTAAACCAATCTCTTTTCACATTTTCTGAAACAGAAATTCCTTTATATAAGAGTAAAGATAAAAATTTATTACAGTTGAGATCTCTATTTTGTGCCAGTTAAATACAAACATTCACATTATTTCAAATAACAAGATGGGAAAAGTGTGTGTCATTTTAAAGGATGTAAAGTTGTGTCATTTTAATATAGAGAAAGAGATAGATGAAGAAGGAGAGAGAGTTGACAAAAAAATAAAGATGTGGGTCCCACTTCTTTGTGAAAGTAAAAGAATATAAATTGTATCATTTAAAAGGATAAATATTTTTCCCTAACAAGATTAGGTGAATGAATATTGACGGGAAACATTACCATAGTAGCGCATAAAAGAAAGAAAAATAAAAACTAATAACTCCCACAGTACATGTGAAAAAGCATAATTTAGATATCATAATATGAGAACCATTTTTGGATCATCTCAAAAACCTCTTTAGGCTTGTACTCTTGAGCTACATGGCCCCCTCCCTGAAATTAAAGGTGCTTGTTCAAATTTAATAAAACAAGTAAGTATATAATTACGTATAGTTCTCTTTTTTTTTTTAAGTACTCATATCTTTCTAATTCTAAATTTCAACAAAAACAAAAATCAAAATTATAAAAATCCATAAAAGATCTAAAATAGAAGAAAAAAAATGGGCATAACTATTTACACAATAATGTAATTTCGATATACTTACTTATTTCATACAGTTATATAATTCTCATTTTTTGACTAAATTATTAAGAAAATACTAATATAATAAGAATGTCAAAAAATTAATTTAAAAGTTTATTATTTTGGCGTCAAGGTCTTGTGGGAAGCCAACAAGGAGCTACAGAAGAGAGAAAAAAAGGATAGAAAGAAAGCAAAGTGCATGTCCCGAAACTCAAACTTTAACAAGTGATCAAAGAGGAAACTCTAAACGTGATGGAGAAAAAAAAACCCTAGCAATGGATCGCCAATGGAAGTCAACTCAGAGTTGTCTCCGGAGGAAGTAAACAATCTACAGAGAAGTACAAAAAAATACAGGGGAGGAGATGCAGCCTTCAGTCATGATCATACCATGGTACCAAGAGAGGAGGAATGGATGGAGGAGCAAAGATCGTTCAAGGAGATGCTGATGCGACATAATGGGGAGTGGGAAATGCAAGAAACAGAGGAAGAAGGGAAATCAGAGCAAGAGGAAGATGATATACTAGGTGAGAAGGATGAATCGAAAATTGAAACAAGCTCTTTAGACGTTCTTTGCGAGACAGATGGAGATAGTAGGACCAATTTCAAGTTGTCGGATAATTTCAAAAAGCGTGCTTGGAGGCCATGGAGGAAGGCAATTTATGTCAAACTTTTGGGGGAGAAATTTGCGCTTCCCATCATGAAAAAGAGGTTAGAAAATTTGTGGGTGCGAGAGGGGCAGATCTTTGTTACAGATGTAGAGAATGGATATTTCCTGGTAAGATTTTCTGTTAAAAGGGATTTGGATTCGCTCTTACCGCAGGCATGTGGGTTTTATTTGATCATTACTTAGCAATCCGATCTTGGGAACCAGACTTCCAAACCAATTCCGCCTCAATTGGTCGGATTATAGCTTGGGCTCGGCTTCCAGGTTTCCTAGTGGAGTATGTTAATACTGAATTGCTAAAGGAATAGGGAATTCGTCGGGAAAATTTATCAGGATGGATGCTGCTACAACTTGCTTGGCTAGAGGAAAATTTGATAGGATTTGTGTCGAATTAGACGTGAGTAAACCTTTGCAGGTGGAGTATAAAATAGAAGGGAGATTGAAAAATGTTGAATATGAAGGTCTTCATATGGTCTGCTATAGCTATGGAAAGTATGGACATCGTACTGAGAATTGTCCATCGAAAGCCATTCAATTTGTGCAGCTGGTAGGGGAAGCTTGTAAGAAGCAAGGAGAGATAGAAAATGGTGAGGGATCGTTGAATGAAGCAAGTAAAGGAGAAGAAAAATATGGGCCTTGGATGCTTAACAAACAGAGAAGGATTAACAAGTCTAGAATAAATCAAGGAGGGAAAAGGAGGGTAAATACAATGTTTCTAGCTCGAGGGGTTTAACATGAGGATGTTTTTACCCACTGCATTGGGAGGATTGTGTCGTGTAAAGAACGCAAGATGTGATATCGGGTAACTTTAAGTGAACGGTAATATATCAAATAGAATATAATATGTGAGGCATCCTGAGAAGGTAGTTTGAGATATGATTTCTTAGCACTTAGGGATGTGTATGTGCGTGTACCAAGTGTGGTGACATGGAATTGGGTTTCACGAAAATTGTGAAGTGGATCGTGGGAGTCTCACCCTTGTGAAAGGAATAGAAAATTGATTAGTACTGAAGGATTGAGGAAATGTCTTCTAGAAAGGCTTGTGATGATGAGAACATAGTTGTTGGTGGAAGTCTTAGGCATATGTCTTTAATGTGAAACATCATTGAGGAATTGTATGTTAAGCCTTGAGATGGCTAAGTGAGAAAGAAATGAGCAAGTGATGGGAAGTATAGGTATGACTTTGTATGTAGAAGTTCATGAGTGGATTTGTGGTTAAAGGCTTTGAAATAGCCAATGTGATATATAAACTATAATGAGTGGTCCATTAGGTACCGGTGAAATGTGTTGAGAAATTGATTCGCCAACGTGTTTTGGTGAAAGTAATAAACATGTAAGGTTAGATGCGATTTTAAGGTACAAAAATGGTGCCTGTTCGGTATTAGGCGCATAAATGGAATTTCACGTGCTTAGATTAAAACATGAGTAAAGATATATGTATGTACAACTTGAGGCTAAAGACCGTAATTGGGGATTACTCCCCCGGAGACTGAAATTACCATGTTCCTAAACTATATGATTAAATCGATGAAATTGCACTGAGGAACTATTGAGATACCGAAAGAGTATTTAATGTGAACTAAGATGTTAGAAACATTGGTTGTATAACAGATTAAGACTATGTGGTAACTGGTATTGAGAAGGATTTAATGTTGAAAGTTACATATTTCGTAGGAATAAAACTCAAATAAGTATAATTGCTGGTTGAAATGTGTCAGGGTGATATGTGCCTATAAGGCAAGGATTGAAAGTTAGGAAGTGATGAATTGAAGTGCCCTGGATCTAGACTGGATATGATACTATGTGTATAATTGTTGATAAACTAACTAGGTTAGCGCACCTTTCAAAAGAAATTATGGGCTATATATGTAAGATAATCCAACTTGTGAAAATGAATTGGTAAAGCAGAGTAAATTCACAACAGCGACGTATGCTCCGGATGATCACATGTGGTGATACCGGATGATATTGAAAATTGGGAGGACCTGAAGACTCCCATTGGTCATATTAAAATGCTGGACCGAATGAAAAGAGGCTGAGAAGCAAGATAATTATAATGTTAAAGAAACAGTAGGAAGGACGTATACCTGAGGAGGCTACTTGGGGACAGGAGGATGAGATTCTCCGGCTATATCCTGAGTTAGCGTATAAGTATAACTTAATTTTGTGGATAAAATTTTAAAAAGGTGGGGGTGAATATAACACCTCGTATTTTAAATATGTATTTATATGTCATAATGTTGATTAAAGGGGTAGGATTATTGAAAATCCTGAAATTAGGGCCAAAATATTTGAAAAGGGCAAAATGGTAATTTACCAAACATGTATCTCTAGGCATGAAAAATTGAGTAGAAGGTCTCAAATGACAAAAGTAATGCCGAAAATGGATTCATGATGAAAAATCGAGTGGATAGGCAAATTTCAAAAAAATTGATGAATAATGATTTTACCAGTGTAAAAATACTGCGGTATAATTGTACCGATAAGTGTGAAAATATTGTCAGTTTTTTTAGGAAACAAAAATATGACATGAAAGAGAAAAATATGTAGGTTATGAGTTTGTGGTTGAGATTAGTGATTGATTAAAGTTAAATCGTATGTGGGACACACCTATGGTTTAAGTGACTTAAATGTCACAATTACATGAGATACTCTCTCTCCATTCTCTTCTTCTCTCTCGCGACACCCCTTCCATCCATAGCCAAAAAGCTTGGAAAGTCCCTTTTCTTGTATCTCCCTCAATCTCTCACCGAGTCAAGTAAAGTTTGTCATCAAACTTGTTGTAAATCACCATCCAAACATATTGGTAGTAGTCTTAAGCCATGAATCTCCCTATGTTTTGAGAAAAATTCCCCTAAAGGCCGCGCCCCTTTTGTGTAGATTTGTGTTCATGGAGTTGTTGGATGCTCCAATGGTTTAGTATGATGTGGAGGAGCCCTAGACTGATCTATTGAGTAAGTTTTAACACTTTCCATTGATTTTAATACTTTCCATTGATTGATTCATGAGATTTATGATTTGTGCCCTAGAGTGAAATTGGATGATTTGTGTTGTTAGAGAGCTCAAATGGAAAATGTGTATTAGATGATTATGTCTTAGAATGATGTATTTGAGCTAGAAATGCAATGAAAATTATTGTTGAAAATAAGTTCATAACTTAGGAAATTTTTGCATGATGCCATGATTTTGTGATTTTGGATTGTTGATAGGATTGTGTAATTGAGTTATGGAGCAATTGTATGAAGTAACTTTATGATTATAGGATGTGTAGAAGTGTTGGAATGAGTTGAAAATCCTTTGGGACCCTTGCTTGAAGAATTCGACCTATTGTGGTCATAAATGGTTGATGAAGTAAAAGTGATATAAATGGTGATGTATGATGGTGATTGGTGTTAAATGAATAGTAGGTTGGTGTGATGTGTGGTTTTGGATGGAAGAGCATTGGATATATATATATATGTGTGTGTGTGTGTGTGTGTGTGTGTGTGTGTGTGTGTGTGTGTGTGTGTGTGTGTGTGTGTGTGTGTGTGTGTGTGTGTGTGGGAACTTGACCTATAATGAAGATTAAGGAAAAATAAGCATGATTAGCCCTTTAGCCTGAGTGGATGGGTTTTGAATGTTGTATATTGAAAGTGAATTGGTTGCCCTGAAATTGTGTTGATGATCATGTTGTTGGTCATTATAGGTTACTCGCACGGACACTATAGAAGCGGATTAAGCTTGAAGCTTACGTTGTGGGGCATTGGCTTCGGAGTTGAGGTAAACCTTTGGAACTTGGGATTTTAATCCCTTATGTGCTTCCCCACGCCTAGTGGAAGGTTGTGGTTGGATTTTATGCCTTTGGACATTGTGTGACATGCTTAGAGCATGTTGTGTGTGAATTGTTTGATCTTTGGCCAGTAGATGTGTGTTGTTTTGGACTTCCCCTGGAGATATCCTTTGGGGATTCCGGTCGGGTTTTCCCGTGGGGCCGACTCTGGGAGCGGTACCGGGATGATCCAAATGTGGAACTTTCGCTGGATAGGCCTCATGAGGAGATCCAGTTGGGTTTTTCCATGGGGTCGTCTCATCCGTGGGAGAGGCACCAGGAAGATTCCGGGAGTTATATGATGGGGTCCTTGAATGGAATCCTGATGTGGATGTTCTTGGATTTCTCCTCAGTTGTTTGTGATATTGTATGTTATGCATTTCATACTATGTTATTTGTTGCACAATGAGTGAACCATGGGGTGGAGTGATCCTCTAGTATCCTTGGTTTACTGAGATATATTTGTATATCTCATCCCGCGTTTGGGGACATCATTTCAGGCTATAGCGAGCATGGAGGAGTTGGATCATGATGAGCATACGGAGAGTATAGCATTTTGGAGGATTACATATAATGCACATACTAGCATTGATTTTGTACCTTGAACTTAGAGTATGAACATTGATGGAATGGTTAATGACATAATGAATGTGTTGAGTTGTGAAATGGTCCAATGAATATGGTGATGATAATTGATTAGGTACATAATTGAAGAGTTGGGAAATGTTGAAAATACAAACAGAGTGCTGCCCAATTTTCTCCTCAAAAATGACGGAATTGGATCCCTTGGCTTGCTTGGAAGTTATAGATCTTTCTTTTAGCTTTCCAAGGAGACCATTATTACGTAAATAGGAGTAGTATAACTAAAGTTATGGATGAAATACAAAAGGAGGTCAGATTTCCTTATTTTGGTGCTTGCTCCAGAACTGCGGCGCTCTTAGCGTCAAGTTGACACTATGAGCGCCAACCATCAGGGGGAGGCCGTAGGATTGACACTATGGGCACCATTCTGACACTGTAGGCGTCAACCTCTCTGCCTCCTGGGGCATTTTGATGCTATGAGCGTGAGACTCGCGGTATGAGCGTGGGGGTCTTGGGGATTTCAGCATCCATTTTCTTAGAAATTTCATAACTTGGGCTACGGTACTCCAAATTGAGCGCGGTTTGAACCCACGCGTAGCTAACGTAGAAAAATATAATATATTTGTTATTGAGCGCGGTTTGCCAACAAACCCACGGGCGCAGGTAGCAGTAAGGTACACATTTTCTAATCCCAAACACCATAGATCACACACACACACCTCGAAGGCATAACGTAGAAAAATATAATATATTAATGAATGAGAAGAATTTGAGAGGCATAAAAATTGTAAGAGTAAATAAAGAGGCGAAGAAAGTTAGTGTTAAACTTGAATATTATAAGTTTAAGCTTTGTGGGTTATGTGAACCACTTAGCATTGTGTAAATGAAAGTTGTATGATGTTAAGATATGTTATTATTAATTCCGCACAAGGTTTTGGGTTATGATCGCAGTTAGTATATTATCGGATACGATTATTTAAAAAGGCAAACGTTATGAAAAAGAAAAAGTTTTCCCGTAAATTACAAATGACTACTATAATTGTAACTGCGCTTAATATCATATTTGATGATAACACACCGGTCCGATAAGGGGGTGTTACAAAGTTCTCCATTAAAAGTTAAGTGATAAAAAGAAAAAGAGTACCTCAAAGGAAAAAGAAATATGTCTGAAAAGAGGATGTGCAAAGGAAAATAAATAAATTGTGAAAGAAAATTTATGCTCTAAATTATTAGCAAGAAGAAATAGAAAGGTGGTGAAAAAGGAATAAAAATCTTAAACTGAAAAGAGGAAAAACAATTAAAAATAATGTCTGAGTTATGAATAAACCTTGACGTAATATCTGTATTTCAATCTCAACAATAATTTAACTACTTCCCAAATATTCCTATCCCCAAACCAGACCACATTACAACCCTAAAAAGATTTTTTGATTAATTTTTGCATGTTATCTATGTTCCTCATCTTTAGGAACTTGAGAATAAGATCAAGCCTATGGTCGTGCTATTACACTGATGGATTGAGTGATTATATCCCAAACACTTGAGTGATGAGTGTATTATTTATCTTAATGAGGGGTATTCAATTCAGATTCTAATTTCCTTTTTGAAATTGAAAAGTCTAATTTAAAATTCTCAACACTAAAAATCATTCATGCTTAGCATAGTACTCTCATGAGCTTCTGCTCTAAATTATTTGTTTGATGCAATGTTATGCTTGAATTTTATGTGTCCTTCTCAGAAGGTTACGTTCCTGCTTCATAGTGTTTATTCTAGTATATTGCTGACGACATTGATGTTTAAATCTAAGAATTATTTGACGAGTCTCCAATTTATTATGTATTAAAGGTTAATATGAGCATGAAATTGATTTAAAAGTAATTAAATGTTATCAAAATTATAATTAAAGTGTCATTTTATTCTTAGTAATATTCTCATAAAAATTCTTATGTTTTGCAGTAACTTTCAACTCAATAAAGAGATAAATTAGAGAGCTCAAGTGGATTTGCTTTGGATTTCTGAATCATATAGTTCATTGAAGATTTTATTGAATTTTCCATTGAATATTTTTAAGGAAAATTTTCGCTTAAATATAAAATGGAAGATTTGAAGGATTGGATTAAAAATATCATTGAAGATATTATGAAAAATTAAAAGATATGGTTTCACCACTATTAAAAGGCAACTCTTGGAAACACAATAAAGACTAGCACATTCAAAGAGAGAAGGAGGCAAGAGCGAGAGATGGAGATTTTCGGAGAGAGGAGCTTGAAGGAGATTGAGCAACATTGATTCTTCCTCTTCTTCTTCTTCTTCTTCTTCTTCTTCTTCTTCTTTTTCTTCTTCTTCTTCTTCATGACTTCTTCTTCTTTTTATTTCTTTGTTTTGTTTATGCTAGCTATGTCTAGCTAATTTTTTTTGTAGTTAGGATTATGGATTCGATGTGAATCATACTTGTAGTTTAATTTGGTTTCTTTAATAAATTATTTTAGTTATATGTTTTTTACCTTGCATGAATGTCTATATCGTTGTATGAATTGATCACTCTTATAGGAATTTGAGGGTTAGGGTTAACAATAGATATATTGAGATTTTAATCTTGACAGGGGTAAAATACCAATTCTTGCAAGATCTAGACATATGCTTGCTTGAGTTGTAGACTTCATAATTCATTATGTCTAATCCTTATTTTATGAGGAATCACTAAGACATTAGGACTCTAATTACAGTAAAGGATTAAAGTCACATCTCGGTTCTGGGAGGCGCTGCAGGAGGCTTTTGGTACGCAAACCTATCACCCTCGGACTGATGGACAGACTGAGCGGACCATCCAGACATTGGAGGACATGTTGAGGGCTTGCACGCTGGAGCAGGGTTCAACATGGGATAGGTACCTGACACTGGTGGAATTTTCGTACAATAATAGTTTCCATGCTAGCCTGGGCATGGCACCCTACGAGGAGCTGTATGGTAGGAGGTGTCGGACTCCTACCTGTTGGTTTGAGGTTGGAGATAAAGAGTTATTTGGCTTAGACTTTGTCCAAGATACAACCCAGTAGGTCCAGATGATCAGAGAGAAATTGAAGCAGGCGCAGAATTGCCAGAATAGCTACTATGATGTTAAGCATCGTCCACTGGAGTTCAGTGAGGGTGAGCACGTGTTCATGATACTTTCACCTGTAACGGGTGTTGGACGGGCACTCGGAGTGAGGAAGCTGAGCCTGCGATTCATTGGGCCTTATCAGATTCTTGGTAGGGAAGGACCATTTGCCTACCGGCTTGTCTTGCCTCCGAACTTGGCCAACATCCACGACGTGTTTCACGTGTCTCAGCTTCGGAGGTACATAGCAAATTCTTCGCACGTGGTGCAACCGGATGATGTGGAGGTTCAGGAGAACCTAAAGACTCCCGTCAGACCACTCAAGATTCTCGATCGTGGGGAAAAGCAGCTGAGGAGTAAGATCATTCCAATGGTAAAGGTGTAGTGGTCTGGATGAACTCTCGAGGAGTGCACTTGGGAGCATGAGGATGAGCTTCTTCGGCAATACCCCGAGTTTTGGGTAGGTATTTTTCTGATTTTGAGGACAAAATCCTTAAAAAGGTGGGGTGAATGTAAGAACCCGCACCCATTAATTAAGGAAAAATAATTAATTAATTATGTAAATATGAAAATTAGGAGATAAATCCATAATTGACCCTAAGAATTAATATGAGGTATAAATAATTATGTTGAGTTATTATAAATACTGTAAGTCGCTTTTCGGGTGAAAAGTGTAGATACCGGCTCTGCTTCTCGGTATAAATACGTGTCGATAAATTATCCCGGAAAATTATTATAAAAATATGAATATTTTTAGAAAATTATGTAGGACTAGTAAAATGAGTTTCAGGGCAAAATAATGAGAGTTGGGGCCAGAACTGATACTGGTTATGTAAAAGTGCGTACCGGAAAGGTGCTGCTAAAAATAAAATAAAAATACGAGAAATCTTAGAAAAATGAGTAGGTTCAGAATCCTAAGTTTGGGAGTAAAAGGCTAAGCGTAGCTTTTTGTGCTAATACATTGTGTTAAAAATCAAATGGGCTATAAATACCCCTTTTTTGCTCAAAACCCTAAAATTTTAAAATACCTCAGTCATCGCTGATTGTGGCTGTCATTGTGGTCTTCTTGGAGACTTGGTTTTTCTCTTGGGAAGCCTCCAAAGTTTTCATTTTTCTCCTCCTCTCCTCCATTGAAACATTAACCAACCATTAAAGCTCTAGTTTTGTTGAAGGAGAATCCATTGTGAAGGACTTGTGTGCTTTCTCAACCTCTAAAGCTTTCATTTTTCTGTTCTAAAAAGGAACCAAGACCTGTGAGTGCATTGGATTCTATTTGTGGTGTGGACCCTTGTGATACCGAGTTCGAGTCAAAGGGGCATGCGGGTACAGGTAAACTTTCGTGTTCTCGGTTTAGCCACTGTGTGGTTCCACCATACCCCATGGGGGGATGGTTTATATGCATGTTGTGCTTTCATGCTTTTATATTTGAACTGTTCTAAGTTGTTATGTGCAATGGCTTTTAATATGTATGTGTTGTTCCACCTAGACGGCAAGCCTGAGTATGTAGCGTCATACAATATGGTGGGGCTCTGGGTGGGTGCAAGTAGCGTCTTGCACTATCTGTAGGATTTAGACGTATTTCCTGCATTTCTCTGCCCAGTAGAATTGATTTGACACACATTACATGATTATCTGTTGCATTGCACTGTTTTCATAACTTATATTGTAAATTATTTTTAGAACTTATATTACACATGTAAGTGAGCTTGGGGTGGAAGTTCCTTGAGGACCCCTTGTCTTACTGAGATTTCTTGTTAGAGATCTCACCCCACGTTTGGGGCATCATTTCAGGTTCAGGTAATGCTGGGGTTGATACCTCAGGCGGCAGGAGGCCGGAGCTGACTTAGAGAGTGACTGTTATGCACATGTTGGATTTTATTTACTGCTTTTCTGTCTTTAGTTTCAATTATATGATATTCATGTTGAGACACTGTTGATGATGTATCTTGTCTGTGTGAGCATGGGGATTGTCCATGCCACGTTTGTTTACGTTGGATATTATGATGAGTTGTAATAATATCTAGCGGGCCACTTTTGTGTTATGAATTTATGAGTCATAAAGGGTAGCAGTTATGGAGTTTTATTTTTAATGGAATTTATGAGTCATAAAGGGTAGCAATTATTGAGTTTTATTTTAATGGCATTTATGAGTCATAAAGGGTAGCAGTTATGGAGTTTTATTTTTAATGGAATTTATTAGTCATAAAGGGTAGCAGTTATGGAGTTTTGTTTTTATGAACTTATGATTCATAAATTGTTGCAATTTTAGATGTCTGTTGCAATCATATACAGGCGATATTTTGTAAATAAATTGGTAATACAACTTGTTAAATTAAATGACGTCATAATTGAATTAAAGAAAAAGTTTTTCCGCATATTAATTAAGCGTGGCTTAATACGATGAGGTGTTAACAAATCGGGTATACACGGGGTGTTACATTAGGATTTAACCATATACTTTTAGAAGATGAATTGTCTGAAATATCTGAGATAATTTAATATTAAAATTAAATTAAACAACTCTAGGAGAATCTGAGGTGAAATAATTCCTAACTTTAGTTTCCGTTTTTTATATTCTAAACTTAATTCTCAATTCTTGTGTTCTTGCATGCTCTTGATTTTTATTGCAATTAATTTTCATTTTATTTTAATCCAACAATTATTCTCAACAAACAAATTGATTTGTCCAAATTAGAGGGAATATTGAGAATAGTACTTTGTGTCATTAATCCTCGTGAGAACGATATCTTATTCATTACTTTATTACTTGTAGGACCAGTATACTTGTCGTAATAGCAATAGCGGTGTCGATGGTGACAGTGGAGGTGACAGTGAAAGAGTTGAAATTGGTTGGGTTTGAAGTAAATTTGGATTTTGAAAAAAAAATGACTCTTAACTTGAGCTTTTTTTGAAACTTGAAATTTTAGCTTTATTAAAAAGCGTATTTTTGACT
The DNA here is from genome assembly GCA_032173675.1 of Gastrolobium villosum. NCBI lineage: Eukaryota > Viridiplantae > Streptophyta > Magnoliopsida > Fabales > Fabaceae > Gastrolobium > Gastrolobium villosum. The sequence continues at coordinate 77,560 of JAVKPL010015666.1, forward strand.
TTTTATTTTATTTTTGTAAAAAAAATAGGTTTTAGAGGTGGAAAAAACCTCATCCAAATGGGCTTTATGTGACTCCGTCACTCCGGAACAAAATAGCAATAATAGTAATAGAGTAGTTAGAGTAATAATAAGTTCTTATAATATTAAATAAGTAACTTGCCTTAACAGTGGCATATGTTAGGTGATGCTCATTCTTTTTGTATCTCTCTGTGTACCTGTGAGCAGGAAAAAACAAAAAAACTGAATTAGTAGGGAGAAAGTATTATTTTTTGTGTGGAAATACATCAGAAAATAAAACACAAACAAACAGAATTAAGCAAACCTGGGGTAGGCTACCCCTCTGATCATTTCGGACCAGTAAACTACATCCTAAAGGTGGATTAATAAACGTCTGCATTTCCCCTTCAAGCAAACTATGCTTCTTCGCCAGCCAATCAGCAACTTGATTACCTTCCCTCAGAACATGTTGAACTCTAACCACCCAAGGCCAACTAAGAATCTCCTTAATTTTTTGGACTAAATGCAATAACGGATAAATATTTATGTAACCTTTCTCCCAAGCCAGCCGAAGACCCATATAAGCACCCCAAAGCTCAGCTCGAAGAATAGTTCCATACCCCAACCTCTTAGTAAAGCCTAACTGCCAACTACCATCACTATTTCTGACCACTCCTCCGCAAGATGTACTTCCCCCATTATTGGCCTTTGCACCATCTATATTTAGCTTGACCCAACCATATGGAGGGGTTCCCACTTTATCACACGCTTAGGTACCCGAAAGGAACTTAACCTACCATTATGTAAGGCTAAATTAGATTCTACAATACTTTGCACATAACAACGCACATTTGAGATGGTAACAGAAATAGAGATCTTTCTGTTTTGAAAAACAATAAGGTTGCGATCTTTCCAAATATGCGGGAGAAAGTATTCTTAGGATAAATTTTTTACAAATGAAAAACGGATAGAGCAAAAAAGGAAGAAGACAAAGGAAAACTTCTCATTATATTTGATTGATCGTTTCATTGTCTACAGTGCAGCTCTATATAGCTGAAAGCAAGAATAACAAACTCCCTAGAAATACGGGAGTCTAACCAAAAAGGCTGGAATAAAAATGCACAGCTAAAGAATAACTGAAAAATAGAAAGTAAACAATTAAAAATAGGAAAATAAAATGCATCTGTAAAACTCCCCCTCAAGATGGAGAGTAAATATTCATGACTCCCATCTTGGAAAGAAGATAATGATACTGAGTAGGTGGAAGAGCCTTAGTCAATAAATCTGCAATCTAGTTGGCAGAAGTGACGGGGAATGTTTGAAGTATGCCCTTGGAAATGTGTTCTCAAACCAAATGACAATCGATTTCTATATGCTTCGCACGTTCATGAAAAACTGGGTTTGCAGCAATATTTAGGGCAGCAATATTGTCACAGTAGAGATGAGCAGGGGAAGAATGAATAATATGAAAATCATGCAGCAGAGACAAAAGCCAAGCAACCTCACAAGTACCATCAGCCATTGATCTATACTCAGCCTCTGCAGAAGATCTTGAGATAGTAGACTGTTTCTTGGATTTCTAGGAAATAAGAGAGTGACCAAGAAAAGCACAAAATCCAGACATTGAACGATGAGTATCAGGGCAACTTGCCCAATCAGAATCAGTGAACACCTTAAGTTGAAGAGCAGAGTCTGCAGACAAAAAAATGCCTTGACCGATAGTACTTTTCAAGTAAGATAGGATGCGATGAGCAGCGAGTAAGTGAGGAACTCTTGGAGTGGAGAGGAACTGACTTAATCTGTTAATAGAAAAAGAAACATCTGGTCTTGTGAAGGAGAGATATATCAATCTACCAATGAGAAGCCTGTAAGGAGTGGGGTCTTGCAGTAAATCACCATCATATTGTGATAACTTCAAATTAGGCTCCATGGGAGTAGACTGTGGTTTGCAGCCAGATAAACCAGTTTCATGAAGAATATCAAGAATGTACCTGCGTTGACTGATGAAAATTCCTTTGGAAGAGCGAGCTACTTCAACACCGAGAAAGTACTTAAGAGGACCAAGATCCTTCAATCGAAAACAACTGTGCAGTGAAGAGATGAAATGTTGAATTACATTAGAATCATTAGAAGCCACAATGACATCATCGACATAAATCAGAATAGCCAGCATGACAGATCCCTGAAACTTCAAAAAAAGTGAATGATCATTCGTGGACTGAATGAAATCCATAGAAAGCAAAGTGGAACTGATTTTCTGAGACCATTGTCTAGAAGCTTGTTTTAGGCCGTATAAAGACTACCTTAATTGAAAGACTTAATTGGAAGGAAGAGACTCCCCCTTACAAAGATAACCTTGAGGTAATCTCATGTAAACTTCTTCACTGAGATCCCCGTGAAGAAAAACGTTGTTAACGCCAAATTGATAGAGAAACCAACCATGAAAATCAACCAAAACAAGGAGAAGTTGAACAGTAGTTACCTTAAATATAGGAGAGAAAGTATCGAAATGATCAATACCTTCCTGCTGTGTGAATCCTTGGGCTACAAGAGAGGCCTTATACTGCTCTAAATAACCATCAGAATGGTATTTTACACGGAAAATCCACTTGCAACCGATCGGTTGTTTTCCGAAAGGCAAGGAAATAATATCCCATGTTCGATTGAGCTCAAGGGTAGAGAGTTCATTTCGCATGGCATCACACCATTCATGGAGTTGAGAAGCCTGGGAATAGTTGGAAGTCATATTGGGCAGATAAGGCATTAACAAAAGCCATATGAGGGTGAAAGATACGGTGATTGGATAGGTAATTTGATAATGGATAAGCTATAGAGGTAGAACAATCATAATCAAGTAAGTACTTGGGAGGTTGAGAGTGTCCAGGGGGTCGGTCATTGTGAGCCATAGTCGTGAGTTGAGAATTGGTAGGAATAGAAATTAGAGGAGTTGATGTAATGGGAGAGGAAGCAAAAGGAAAAATAGTTTCAAAGAAGACTACATCTCTGGAAATGAAAACACGATTGGATTGAATGTCCAGGGGGATAACCAAGAAATATAGAAGGTATAGCCCGAGGAGAAAACTTATGACGTGACCTTGACAGAGTTGAGGCATAACAAAGGCAACCAAACACACGCAAGTGAGAGTATTGAGGAGGTTTGTTGTGAAGAAGAGCAAAAGGTGTGGAGTTGGACAGAAGAGGAGATGATGTTCTATTGATTAAATAAACAGAGGTTAAGACACAATCTTGCCAATAAGGGAGGGGAACATGAGATTGAAAATGAAGAGCACGCGCATCATTCATGATATGCTGATGTTTGCGCTCAACCACAAAATTTTGTTGTGGTCTCTCAACACATGAGTGAAAAACAGTGATACCTTTAGAAGAGAAAAAATGAATGTTAAATTCTGGTGCATTATCGCAACGAACAGATTTTATCGAGAATTGAAACTGGTTGAGAATGAGTGTATAAAGTTACAGAAAGCAGATGAAAATTCAGATTTATTTTTTAGGAAAACAACCCATGTGTAACATGTATGATCATCAACCAGAGTCAAAAAATAACGAAAACCATCAATCGAAATGGGGGTAAAAGGACCCCAAATAGCACAGTGAATGAGATCAAATGGTTTAGGAGATAATTTTGGATTTAATAAAAATGGTAAACGTCTATTCTTTGCCAAGGGACAAACATTGCAATGCAAATGGTCAGAAACAGAAGACAAATTCAAGCTCGTTTTCATTGATGACAAAATAGGTAGAGATAAATGACCTAGTGATGGGACGTAAATTAGTTCCCATCTAAGCCCATTTTGATGGAAAAATACCATCCATTCCCTCATCTGCTGGGTACAAACATTTCAGTTATAGTATTGTGGCTGTGAAAATTTTGAAATAACCAATTGCATGAAACACAAAGTCAATGATTAATCATTCTTATTCTTTCTCTGAATGCTTGAAATAGGAAAATTGAAGTGAATTTAATCTTCAGATTTCTGAGGGATGCTGATCTGTGTGAACTAAGCTGGTGAGGAACAAAAAAAATGCCAAATAATTACTCATTAGAGCGTTCCTCAGGTGTAACCACAATGAAACTTCTGAACTTGCCTTAATGTTGTAAGTAATGCCGAAGAACGGATGAATTCCACTAACAGGTATCAACCATCCAAGCACTTCATCCCACTTCACCAAACACTTCTATTCCATTCATAGTCACCAAACACATCACCAGGTCAAATAAATAGGGCAAGGATCAGGCACAAAATGAGCAAAAAGGATAGAAGAAAGAGAACAAAGAAAATAGGAACGACCATTCAAAAGAATTCAGAAGAAAATACCAGATAACTTTCCTCCAAAGGAAGAAAAGAAGGTACAAAAAGAAAAGGTGTTCCTTTAAACAGAAGTCCAGCTCTGCAACAAGTAATAAGAAATGTTCCTAGCCCCTAGACCTGTAACCACTCCAAGTTCAACCCCCTTTCACCATCTTTTCAAAGATCCTTGGAATGAAAGGCATCTGCACTTCATAGGAAAGCAACAGAAAGGAGAGTTCTGAAGAATCACATCCAGGAATGGACAGAGAAACACCAAACACTGAGTGATAGTGAGACAGAAGATCAACAACCTTCATTTATCTTGGGACAAATTCCTTCTGCTTATTATCTATGGAAAGTAGTTCATTTTTTGAAATTTTTTTGATTGCTCACTGGTTCAAGTTTTTGATGTTGAACTATTCTTTGAAATTGAGCAGTCTAAACCACTATTTCCGATTTGGTTGAGGAAAACCAACAGTTTAGTTCTGGGGTGTTTGATGGGACGTAAATTAGTTCCCATCTAAGCCCATTTTGATGGCAAAATACCATTTGTTCCCTCATCTGCTGGGTACAAACATTTCAGTTATAGTATTGTGGCTGTGAAAATTTTGAAATAACCAATTGCATGAAACACAAAGTCAATGATTAATCATTCTTATTCTTTCTCTGAATGCTTGAAATAGGAAAATTGAAGTGAATTTAATCTTCTGATTTCTGAGGGATGCTGATCTGTGTGAACTAAGCTGGTGAAGAACGAAAAAAATGCCAAATAATTACTCATGAGAGCGTTCCTCAGGTGTAACCACAATGAAACTTCTGAACTTGCCTTAATGTTGTAAGTACTGCTGAAGAACAGATGAATTCCACTAACAAGGATCAACCATCCAAGCACTTCATCCCACTCCACCAAACACTTCCATTCCATTCATAGTCACCAAACACATCACCAGGTCAAATAAATAGGGCAAGGATCAGGCAAAAAATGAGCAAAAAGGACAGAAGAAAGAGAACAAAGAAAATAAGAACGGCCATTCAAAAGAATTCAGAAGAAAATACCAGATAAATTTCCTCCAAAGGAAGAAAAAAAGGTACAAAAAGAAAAGATGTTCCTTCAAACAGAAGTCCAGCTCTGCAACAAGTAATAAGAAATGTTCCTAGCCCCTAGACCTGTAACCACTCCAAGTTCAACCCCCTTTCACCATCTTTTTAAAGATCCTTGGAATGAAAGGCATCTGCACTTCATAGGAAAGCAACAGAAAGGCGAGTTCTGAAGAATCACATCCAGGAATGGACAGAGAAACACCAACCCTGAGTGATAGTGAGACAGAAGATCAGCAACCTTCACTTACCTTGGAACAAATTCCTTCTGCTTATTATCTATGGAAAGTAGTTCATTTTTTGAAAAAATTTTGATTGCTCACTGGCTCAAGTTTTTGATGTTGAGCTATTCTTTGAAATTGAGCATTCTAAACAATTATTTCCGAGTTGTTTGAGGAAAACCAACAGTTTAGTTCTGGGGTGTTTGATGGGACGTAATATAACACCTCGGAAAATTAAATGTGAATTTATTTGATAAGATGTGGGTTTAAAAGGGAAGGATTAATGAAAATCAAAGAATTATGGCCAAAATGGGCAAAAAGGGCAAAATGGTAATTTGCCAAAAAACGTGAACCGAGGCATGAAAAATGGAGTTAGAGATTTAATATGACAAAAATAATGCTGGAAATGGAATCAGGGCGGAAAATTGAGTGAATAGGCAAAATTGTGAAAAAGTGATGAATAGTGACTTTTTAAGTGAAGATACTGCGGTACGAGTGTACCGATAAGTGTGAAATTTTTATGAATATTCTGAGGAAAGAAAAATGTGACATGGACTGGAAAAATGCGTAGATTAAGAATTTGTGATCATAATTTTTATCGGGATTAAAGTTAGATCGCGTGTGGGACCCGTGGGATCAAAACCCACTTAAGTTCCCTCACTTTTTCCCCTCACCCTCACGCCCTCTCTCTTCTTTTTCTTCCCTCCCTCCCGTGGGTTTCTTCTCCATTGAAGAACAATGAGCCATTTTCTTCTTCCTTGCCATTTCTTCATTTCTCCACCAAATCCTTTGATTTTGGTGTTGAAATCTATTGTAAACAACCTTCTAAAGCCATTGGTGGTACTCTCAAGCCATGAAACCGCCCCCTTGCTGCGTTTTTGGGCATGGACAGATCCGACCCATTGATGTTCTTGGAGTTTTTGGGAGTTTTTTGGATCTCCTTTGGATTGATGGAGCCTTGGTGGTGTTCATACACTTGATGGTGAGTATATTTGTGGTACCTTTGTGGTTGATTTTGTAGATCTAGAAATTATGTTTTGAATCTTTAATCTTAGATGTGTGATGATAGAGAGCCCAAATGGAAAAATGCTATTAGATGAAAATGCCTTAGAATGATGCTTGTAAGCTAGAAATGCTATGATAATTTTTGGTGAAAAAGTTAGGTTTTTAACTTAGGAAAATTTGTGGAAATTTCATGAAAATGGGTATGTGGTGTAATTGAATAATTGAATGATGGACCTTTGGTATAGGTTGATAATAGGATTATATGATTAGTATGAGTGTTAAAATTGAATTGAAAACCTTGTAGAACCAACCTTTGAAGAATTCGAACCATAGAGGGGTTTGGAGGAAAAATGATGTAAGAGTTGTGTAGTTGAGATTGTATGATATAAAATGATGTTTAATTGGATGATGGTATAGTGTGTTATAGTGGAATGAGAAGAAAGAATGTGTGATTCATGATGTATTTGGTAATTTGATCTATAAAAGAGATTGAAGTAAAATGAATGATTACTTGAGATTAAATGATTGAATTGGAAATGGTTTGATAATCATGTTGTGGATTATCTAGGTTGCCTCTTTTGGACGCTTTGGAAGCGGGTAAGCTTGGAGCTTACGTTTGGAGCATTGGCTCGGTGTTGAGGTAACCTTTGGAACTGGGGTTTAGTCCCTTGTGAGCTCCACCACACCTAGTGGAAGGTTGTGGTTGGATTATGTGTTTATGGCATTGTGTGATTATGTGCTTGTATGCATATTGCTTGGATTGTATGAAAAATTGTTTGGTCACTGGCCAGTTGACGTGTGTGGAGTTTGGACATCCGCTGGTTTCATTCTGTGTGAGAATGCCAGTTGGGTTTTGCCGTGGGGTCGACTCTGGGAGCGACACCAGGATGATCCAAACGTGGGACATCCGCCGGATAGGGCTCATGAGGAGTTCCGGTTGGGTTTTGCTATGGAGTCTTCTCAACCATGGGAGAGGCGCCAGGATTGTCTCGGGAGTTATATGATGGAGTCCTTGAACATGAATCCATGCGTGGATGTTCTTGGGTTGTCTCCAGTTGGTGGATGATACTGTATTGCTTGCATATTACATGATGTTATAATTGCACATTGAGTGAGCCATGAGGTGGAGAAGCCTCCAGGGCCCTTGGTTTATTGAGATATATTTATATATCTCACCCCGTGTTGTGGGGCATCATTTCAGGTTAGGTTGAGCCTGGAAGAGTGGAGCATGAGGTGCATATTGGAGGCACCATGTGATGAGCATTGGATTGGGACACACCTTGCATATGTTTTATGCTTTAGACTTAGATCATGAACTTGTGCATGTTGAAAGTGCCATGCCTTTGTATGTTCATGACTACATGTTAAATTCTTTCAATTTGATGTATATGTATGAGTTAGAATCTATTGTATATTTGAGTGAGCATGGGACTTGTCCATTGCCACCTTTCTTGTATTGGAAACCTTGATTCTTATGTTGTAAAATGGTCCAATTTGGATGTAAAATGGCCATTATATTAAAGACTTGTAAATGATGAATGATTGAATGAAAGTGCATGTTGGAAGGGCCTAGTGCCTACATTAGAGTATGTTTAAGTGTTGTGTGGAGTACTAAGGTGTTAGGGATGGATTACACAACCCCTTTTGGGCTGAAAATGCTGTAATTTGTCACTTTTGCTGCATAGTAATCGATTACCCAAGCATGGTAATCGATTACCATGCAACAGGGGACGCAATTTGGCTACTGTCTTCACTGGTAATCGATTACTGAGGCTTGGTAATCGATTACCATGTGAGGTAATCGATTACCCAAGGTTGGTAATCGATTACCAGAACAGAGGAGGTGAAGTTTTAGCTACTGCCTCATTTTTGACAGGTGGTAATCGATTACCACCCACTGGTAATCGATTACCACAGTGCAATTTTTGAAAATTCAGGTTTTTCTTGACTAAAAGAAAGGGGCTTAACTTGATGGGTAGAACTCCAAATGGTACGTGGTTTGAAACCACGCGTAGCTTATGTAAAGGGCTAGAACATGGTAAGGAATGAAAATAAGTTGATGAGTTTAAATGAGTTGAATAAAAAGAAAGATTAGTGATGTTAGTAAACTGAATGCTTCCGCGTATTGCATTTACAATTATAGTGTTGTTTTAATTGATTACGGAGAAGGTTATGGTTATGAAAAGGAATATGATAAAAGAAAAAAAAAATTGCCCGTAATTTAATTAACCCATTACTGTGATTGTAACTGCGCTTTATATCATAATCAATGTTAACAATACCGGTACGTAACGGGCTGTTACACGTAAATTCGTTCCCATCTAAGCCCATTTTGATGGAAAAATACCATCTGTTCTCTCATCTGATGAGCAACTTTAGCATTAAAACACTTATTTTACATCTTTATGTTAAAAACATAGTGGGGGAACGGATGATGACGTAATCCTTTGGAAATCATATTAAAAGGGGAAGGGTTGAGAGCATTTATTGCACCTGCTCCATTCATTTAATGTTTCTGATCACTTTGCAGGAAACGTTGAAACGAAGTTTCCATAAAGCAAAGGCGGTTCATCAATTAAGCACGAAGAAACGTGTACAACAGGGAATAAAGAGTTCTCATTGGCCGAAGAGGAAAGAAAGACACGAGGGACTGCAAGAAACGCCAAATCTCAACAATAAGAGTCTCATCCAAGCAAGTTGCAAGCCTCCAAGCACTGTTGCCACCGCCCCGTTCATGCAGTCAAGAAACAAACCCCCAAGGATTTTACAAGATTGCCACTCACTATTCTACCTATAAATAGGACGTCCCAAACACGAAGACATAATCTGATTCCTTAAGAAGAGATCACCTAGGATCCAAGAGATCACTTAGTTTAGTTTGTAGTTTATTTTTGTATAGTTGTAGCTATAGTTAAGTGACAACACTTCTTCTCTATTTCTGTACCATTCAATTGAGACTCCTCACGAGAAATAACCATCTTCTCCATTTTATACTTTGTTGTAACTGTACTTTTTTCCTTTTAATATAAGTGCACTTCTTTCCTTTCCACTCGTTATCTCTAAACTGAATCTCGGGTCTATGGGACTTCAGTTTGGAAAAATTATGTTTAAAGTAATAGCCATGGGCTAAACTATCTATGGAACGGTTAAGCTACGAAGTTCTTAAAGAATTATTTTAAACTCTTGTACTAAAGCTTTTTGTATTTCTCTGGCTAAGTGAGTTATATTCATTGTGTATCAATGGAAATTGAACACATACTGAGAAAGGATCTTCCTTAAGGAAGGGATTTCAGACAGCTTAGCTAATGAGGGAAGGTAGTGTTTTGGCAACGACACTATTGGTTACCTTAGGAATAAGGGGCCACTTCGTCCACTTAAAGGTTCTGTACCAAATACCTGTTGGGGTCAAGGGAACCATAGGAATATTGAAACTTGTGAGTCATCTAGTCCATGAGCTGAGGAATCAGAGTTGGAAGTAAAGAAACTGGGACAAAGCCAGAAAGTGCTAAGTCTTGAGCAGAGAAAATAACTATTTAAGAATGGAGTAGTCAATCTGTTCCTTGTGTTAAAATTATTTTTACACTATCGACACTGTTGTCTCTTAATTATAATTATTATTTCTGTTATTTTCTTTATTCGATCTTGTATCTACCAATCTCCAATAACTACTGTCGTACCTTCTCTAATCAAGAAGGATCACATATATAACGACACGTGGAGCTGTTTGTCTTTAGACTGAACCTACTGCTCTTGAGGAACGTTGTCAAGACAGTAGGGAACGTTTGACTAACGGGTCAATCACTAACTTTTCTTTTTAGTTTCATTCTTTATAAAATAGTTTAAGGCACCATTTAGAGTTCTATCCTCATGGGAACTATAATCTGGGCATTAATACACCCATTATTACTTGATGTGTGCACTTGCGCACTTGGGTTGGAAGTAAGAGAACAAATGTATTTTCTCTTGCTGATTTAAAACAAAGGAACGCACTCCATCATAATATATCTTTTTCAACCAACAGCAAACCACCCAACACCTAGTCTAGAATGCCATAAGGCTACATTTTGAGAAATTGCAGATAAACAAATGGGAGGAACAACGAGCTTGGGAGAAAGAAGACTGGCAGAGTCAATGACGTGCAGACCACAGACAAGATTAACAATCCCAATCATCTTGCTTTAGAGACAATCTTGAAGGAGACAGTGTGATGAAAAAAGAGAGCAACAATGGTAGTTGTGCGAGCAAGAGCACTAATGCTTAGAAGATTGAAAGAAAAAGCAGGAACATAAAGAACATCACAAAGTACCACACATGAAGAAATAATGGAAGAACCCTTTGAGACCACCAGAGCAACCGTGCCGTTGGGAAGGGACACGACTGAATCAGAGATTGAGGGAGAAAAGGAAGAGGACAAAGAAGCACAGGAAACATGGTGAGTTGCTCCAGTGTCCAAAGCCCAGCAAGTAGAAGATAGCAAAGAAGGGAACTCACCACTGAGGCTGGCTACGGTGGGATTGACGTCTACGGTTGGAGAAGGAATCTGGGGATTTGGGTTGGATGTGGTAGAAAGAAGGGAAATCAATTGTTGGTACTGATGGTGGGTGAGGGAAGGTGATGGACAAGCATTTGAGTGTGTGTCTAGTATAGGGGAAATGATGGCGTTTGAGCGAGGGTTGGTATTGGGTGTTTTGGGCAGATACCCAGGTGGATAGCCATGTATCTTAAAACATTTTTCTCTAGTATGGCTTAAAATATTACAATGACTGCAGAATGGACGTTGACGGCGCAGAGGAGCACCATTAGCAGGAGCAGCGGAAGATAAGAGTGAACCATCAGCGACTAGAGGAACAGAGGTCGTAATTTCACGTTGACGCTCTTCTTGTAAAACTAGAGAAAAAACATTGGAAAGCGATAGAAGAGGGTCCGTTAACAGAACTTGGGCTCGAATCGAAGAAAATGAGTCATTCAAACCCATGAGAATTTGTATAGCGTGGTCCTGGTCATGATCATGAGATATGGATCGGAGAGCACCCCAAGTGCAGGGGTAAGAATGTGAGTAATCAAGGAACTCGTCGCAAAGAGTTTTCAAGCAAGTATAGTAGCCATTAACGGTCAAAGCACCCTGTTGTAGAGAGGATATTTGCAACTTGAGCTGAAATATGCGAGGATCGTTAGACTGGTGAAATCTATTACGAAGGTCGTTCCAGGCATCGTAAGCATTGTCAAAGTACATTAAACTACCAGCGATGTCCTTGGAAATGGAATTCAAAAGCCAGGAAATCACCATTGAAAAAGATGGATTTGTTCTTTGTTGTTAAAGCGAGTAACATAGCATGGGACCAAGAGTTGAAATCTTGGCCGGTAAGGATATGAGTAACCAAAACTAAGCCAGGATGGTCACTATTGCTAAGGAAACAGGGACTACCAGAATCTTCAATCGATGGTGAAGATCCGGAAGAGGCAGCACCACCAGGGCTGGTGGTGGAAGAATTACTAGCGTTGCCACGAGCCATGAAAGAAGGCAAGGGCAAGATTCAAAACTCAAATGATACCATTTTCAAATGAAAAATGGATAGAGCAAAAAAGGAAGAAGACAAAGGAAAACTTTTCATTATATTTGATTGATCGTTTCATTGTGTACAGTGCAGCTCTATATAGCTGAAAGCAAGAATAACAAATTCCCTAGAAATACGGGAGTCTAACCAAAAGGGCTGAAATAAAAATGCACAGCTAAAGGATAACCGAAAAACAGAAAGTAAACAATTAAAGATAGGAAAATAAAATGCATCTGTAAAAAAATGTACTTTGCATGGGTATGACATAATTAGTCAATTGTCCGATATATCGCGTTATAAATCCAAAAAAAACAAAAACAAAACATGATAATGATAATTGTAAGTTAATTAGAATGGGTTTTATATTTCTCATGCAACATGAGAATTGAATTCTCATGTTGTAGAGACAAAAAACATGTGGGACCCGTATGTTAGAAAAAATTATGTGTAGGACCCACGTTGGCACAAAAATTGAAGGTTGTGTAGGAAAATTCAAATTCTCATGTTAAATGAGAATTATAAAATCCAATTAGAATTTATGAACTCAAAACATCTCGTGGCAGATAATTGATCGTAAAATAAATTTCATAAAATTAAGTAAACTTATTCATTTAACTAACCCTGCCACTTCACCCTCATTGAACCAAGGACGCCAAGTGCTATTCAAATTCAAATTAAGTGACTTGATTATAGAATATGTACTAAGATAAGGTATCGCCATGTCAAGATCGCCGCTGCAAAAGAACCCCAAAAAAAAATTGCTTAAGCATTAACCTGAAAAGTATGAGGAAAATGAATTTTGCTTACGCAAAGTGCAAACAACAGTTAGAGAAGCTCACATATAAATTAGAGATCGAAGGTTTGTGTCTGTGAGATTTTGATGATATTCAACAACACTATGAACATTCATTGTATATGCATCACTAATATTTTCGCATATTTTGAAATGGCCTTTCATTCCCTATAACGTTACACATCACACATTTTCTTAGTCATACAACTTCTAATTTGCCTTTTTCTTGTTTTTTGTTTTTTGGTAAAATGTCATTAAAAAACAAACGTTTTTGTACCTCTCTAACATTGAGATGCTTTCGAACATTTGGATCATTTGCCCACAATTCTAAGAGAAAAGCATCTTCATCGTCCTAAATCAATGTGGTAAAGTATACATTTCATGAAAATTAAATTTTTTTTTCAAAAATAGAAAGAGAGGGGTTTACTAATTACCTGACACCAAGAAGTTGATTGGTGGATAGTTTCGAGGTCTTCAAAGAGACTTCTTTGATTTTTGTGAGACCTTTTGATACAACTTGGATTCATAATTTGATACATGTCTATGTAACGAACTAACTGTGCAAAGTAATGAAGTATTAAATTAATGGATGCCAACAAATTCAAGGTCAGAAATATAAACATATATACATCCAAAGATGGTTTCTGACCTCTGAGTAGGCTTCATAATCTGACATGCAATTTGTATTGTTCGGATTAAGATTGATATAATCTCCATTACAACTAGCTTTAATTGACTGTAAAAGTGAAATGGCACCTTAGTTTACATAGAGATATATTCTCCAAATAGAGAGCCAACTTCTCACAATATATCATAATAGGTTCATTATTAAGAGAGAACATCAAAATACACTTAATGAACTAAATTGCTACTAAATGAGTTGAATAATAACCTCATATAACTCGTTTGATACAAGTGTTCGTTGGTGAGCATATTGAACTCTTGTATTAAAGTCCATGTAAGCGTCAATCAATGGACTTGCAAGCACAAAACCCTAGTGCAATTAAGGGAAGAAAAATCCAAAAATGAGATTAAAACATATTCTATATATACTATACTAGAATGATATCTGATAAACCTTTAGGATATCATGTTTTTAGGACTAATATTACATGATTTACATAGTCAAAAGTATGAATACTTAGGTTTTATAGTGAAAAAGCATAAAGGATGGAATGTCATCTAACATAATTCATTCTTGTGTGTCTTGAAGGAAAATTGACTTAAATTGATGCAATGATGAAGTAAAGGACTTGAAGTAGGAAATGAAAGATTAGAGAAGTTCGGGAACACATCCAAGAAGCAAAGTAAATAGTGAAGGAGCATGTTAAAATGCTAGAGTGTGTTACAATGCGCAAATCACATGGAAATCATGAAGAAAGCTTCGGGAGGAGCGCATTTTAACGCGCTCTAGAGCATTACAACTCACTGCAACAAAGAAAATCCCTTCGATAAGCACGTTATAACGCGCTAGAGAGCAGTAAAACACTTTACTAAAGTTAGAAAGTGTAAGCTAGCGCGTTAAAATGCTCTAAACAGCGTTATAACGCCTATCTGCAATCCAATAAAGGCCCAACTCGTTGTTTTCACTTAGGGCATGGATTTTACTCATATAAAAGCGAATTTCAAATCCATTAAGATCAATTTTTTATAATTGAGAAGAGCAAATCCTACTTTGGAGAAAGAAACACATCTTTTATGCTTTGGAGCATCGGGAGCGGGTTGAATTCAAGAACAAGCTGGGAGTTTTGAGGATTCTTCACCCCATCACACCAATGGAGTTTGAGGGATTTTCTTTATTTTCTCTTGTCTTTGATTTCGCTGTACTAGGCTCAATTTTATGTAGTTAAGAGTAGATGGAACCCAACTGAATTCTTATGTTTATGGATTAAATTATCTTGTAATTTTCCTTTTTATAATTGAATGAATTTGTCTATGTTTAATGCTTTTTAAGAGTTCGCTCCTTGTAGATTGATTTCGGGGAATTGTATGACAATAAGGATGTTGGTGCATGAACCCTGATTTGATAAATTCATCATAATCCTTGTGATCTAGGGATAGACATTGGGTAATTATGTAATCGTGTGATTCTTTTAAGATCACATAGAATTAAGGTAACAAGGGATAAAACCTTAATTAATTTAGAGGAATCAATTGTCATTATATTAAGGGCATTTTTTAATTAGGGGAAATCGAAACCTTAACTACGCTTTTCTTGATTGTCAAAACACTCTCTTTTTAATTGCTTGTTTTTAATTCTGAATTCTTACGCTTTTAATCGATTTTAGTTTTAATTCAAACTTCTCATAATCGTTTGTCGTAGGAATGATCTAATCCTCGTAGGAATGATCTCGTACTCACATATATTTTTATTACTTTTACGACCGGTGCACTTGTCGAAGTCGCAACAAGTTTTTGGCGCCATTGTTGGGGATTATAATCTTCAACATTAGAAGTAGCTATAAGTACTTTAGATTGGATTTTAAATTTTCTACAATTTAAAATTGTGCATTTTAATTTTTTGCATCTTTATTCAGTTTTAGTTTTTATTTTTAATCTTTCTATTTTATGGTTTATGCGAGGTACTGTTAATCCACGATCCTTTCAGTTCGACTTGGAGATAGAAAAGACAACTAGAAGAAACAGAAAAATCACAAAAGAGAGAAAAGAAAAAGAAGCTTCAAGATCTACTAAACCAAAGGAAGAAAACATGGCTGAGGACAACCAAATACAAAATTCTCCATGGACATTGAGGGACTACATGACTCCAGCTCCAGTTCCTCAAATTGCAAGTATTGTTAGGCCAAACGTGGATGCTAAAAACTTTGAAATCAAGCCTTTATTGTTATCATTAATTCAAAAGGAGCAATTTGGAGGAGGAGGCGCAGAAGACCCACATCTTCATGTAGAAAATTTTCTGCTATTGTGTGACACTTTCAAGATGAATGGAGTTTCTCGTGATGCAATCTTGCTAAGGCTCTTTTCTTTTTCACTAAAGGAAGATGCAAGAACTTGGCTCCAGACACAACCTCAAAAAAGTATCACCACCTGGGATGATCTTTCAACAAAGCTTTTAGCCCGCTTTTTTCCCTCTTCGAAGTCAGCCAAGCTTAAATCTAATATAGCTTGCTTTGCTCAAAAGGACAGTGAATCCCTTTATGAAAGCATGATAAAGGTTCAAGGGATTGCTCAAGACATGTCCGCAACACGGGTTACCAGCTTGGGAAAGAGCTCAGATCTTCTTGTGAGCGATGACACCTGCTCCAAGATGCTTTGTTAACACTACAACATAAGGATCTTTGAAAACAAAGACCCTAGAGGATGCATTAGAGCTGTTGGAATCTTTAGCCTCTCAAGAGTTTGACAATGCTCCAGTGCCTCAAAGGAGAGCAAGGATCATAAAGTTGGAAGGTTATGATGCGCTATTGGCGCAAAATGATTAGATGATACAGATTCATAAGAAGAAACAACAATTAGATGCTCTCACTAAATAGTTAGCTTCTCAACAAGTCTCTTCCATTGACACTCCTCTGGTTATTTGCGAAGTCTGTGTGGGTGAACATGCTACTGGAGAATATGATGTGATAGGAGCACAAGAGTCTACTGAAGTGAATGGGATTTGGTATGATCAGAAGAACTAGAGCAACCCATAAGAAATCAATATGGTGACACATACAACCCAAGCTGGAAGAATCATTCGGGGTTAAATTACAAGTCAGCACATCAGCACAGTCCTCCTATTCTAGTACAGCCACCTCCTACACAACAAAGCAACACTTCTGAGTTAGAGAAGGCTCTTGCACAACTCTCTAAGACTACGTCTAGTTTTATATAAGGAATGAATTCATTCAAAGAAGATACATATGCCTTTATGCAAAAAACTAGGACTTCATTCTAGAATCAAGAAGCATCTATCCGAAATCAAGAAGCTTCAATAAAAAATCTTGAGACTCAAATTGGTCAACTGTCAAGGCAGATTTCTAAAAGGGCTCAAGTTACCTTCCCCGGAGACACTATCACTGATCCTAGAGAGCACTACATAGTCATTACCACTAGGAGCAGGATAATTATTCAGCCTTTAGAGAAACATTTAGAATAAAAGAAAAGGAATGTGAGTCTATAGTTGAAGGAGAAAGGAACAAAAAAGAGAAAAGCACTCAGGAGAAAGTTGAAAAGAAACACTTCAAGTGGGAAAAGAAGAAAGCTCTTGGAAGGCAAGACAAGCCTTTGGATCTCTCACCATATGCTCATATTCCATATCCTCAGAGGCTCAAGTAGGAGATTCAAAAGCAGCAGTAAGCAAAATTTCTTGACATCTTTAAGAAATCACAAGTCAATATCCCTTTTGCTGAAGATCTGGAGAACATGCCCAACAATGCTAAGTTCATGAAAGATTTTTATCTAGGAAGCGTAAGGTGTGGGAACATGAGATGATCACATTGACCGAGGAGTGCAATGCTATCATTCAAAAGAAACTTCCTCCAAAGCTTAAAGACCCAGGCAGCTTTAGTATTCCTATAGAAATTGGGAATGTTGAAGTAGGTAAGCCATTATGTGATCTTGGAGCTAGCATTAACTTGATGACATTATCTATCTATAAAGCTCTAAGAATTCATGAGTTGAAGCCAACCACAATCTCTCTACGATTAGTTGACAGATCAATAAGGAGGCCAGATGGAGTAATAGAAGATGAGTTGGTTAAGATAGACAAGTTTATCTTCCCTACTGATTTTGTTATACTCAATATGGAAGATGCTAATATTCCTCTACTTCTTGGGAGACCCTTCTTAACCACTGCAAGGGCTATGATTGATGTGGAGCAAAGGATGCTTATGTTGAGAATAAATGAAGAGACAGTGACTATTGATGTCTTCGAATCAATGAAGCATCCAACCGACTGTGACTATTTATATAATCCAAGATACAGTGGATGACACAATTAAAGAATCAAATTCTCCATTGATTGAATTGGAGAATCATGGAAGAGGCTAATGCAGAAATTGTAAATGGAAATGTAGGGACACCAGTTGAGGAGCTATAGAAGAAGGTAGATAATATCCCTCATGGTGCACCAAAATTGGAGCTTGTGAAATTACCTTACACTTTGAATTATATGTTCCTTGGTGACAACAACACTTATCCAGTCATTATTAGTGTTGACTTGACAGTTATGGAGGAAGAGAAGCTCATAAAAGTATTAAAGAAGCATAGGTCTACCATTGGTTGGTCCTTCTCCGATTTAAAAGAAATAAATCCTTCCTTTTGCACTCATAAAATTCTGATGGAGGATGATATTAAACTAGGGAGGAAACCATAAAGGAGGCTTAATCCAACCATGAAAGAGGTGGTGAGGAACGAAGTGATGAAGTTATTAGATGCCGAGATGATCTATCCAATCTCTGACAAAGCTTGGGTGAGCCCAGTTCAAACGGTTCCCAAGAAAGGTGGAATCACAGTTGTTCATAATGAGAATAATGAGTTGATACCTACAAGAATAGTCACAGGGTATAGGATGTGTGTCGACTACAAAAGACTTAATGCAGCAACCCGAAAGGATCACTTTCCAATTCCTATCTTTGATATAATGTTGGAGAGGTTAGCTGACCATGCATACTATTTCTTCTTAGATGGCTATTCAGGATACAATCAAATAGTAGTTGCACCAGAAGATCAGGAGAAGACAACTTTTGCATGCCCCTACGAAATATTTGCTTACTGGAGGATGCCTTTCGGATTATGCAACGCTCCAGCCACATTCCAAAGGTGTATGCTTTCTATCTTTTCTGATATGATTTAAAACTTTATTGAGATTTTTATGGATGAATTTTCTCTTTTTGGTTCTTCTTTTTACTCATGTTTAGAAAATTTATCTTGTGTTTTGCAAAGATTTCAAGAGAGTAACTTAGTACTTAATTGGGGAAAATTCCACTTTATGGTGAGAGATGGTATAGTGTTAGACCATAAGATTTCTGAAAAAGTTATAGAAGTAGATAGATCTAAGATAACTCTTATTGAGAAACTTCCCCCTCCCACTAATATGCATAGTGTGCGAAGTTTTCTTGGTCATGCAGATTTTTATCGACGCTTTATCAAGGACTTCTCGAAGATAACAAGCCTCTTTGCAAGCTATTGGTCAAGGAAGAAGAGTTCAATGTCAAATGCTTTTAATTTGATGAAAGAAAAATTGACCATTACACTTATTATCATTTCACCTGATTTTGAATTGATGTGTGATGTTAGTGATTATGCTATAGGGGCTGTTTTAAGGCAAAGAAAAGATAAATTGTTGCATGTGATATATTATACTAGTAAAACTCTTAATGATGTACACATGAATTATGCTACCACTGAAAAAGAATTACTAGTAGTTAAATTTATGCTTTTGATAAGTTTAAACCTTACTTGCTTGAATCTAAGGTTGTTATCTATACTGATCATGCTGCTTTGAAATATTTGTTGAATAAGCAGGATGCAAAGCCGCCACTTCTCAGATGGATGCTTCTCCTCTAAGAGTTTGAAGTTGAGAAAAGAGACAAGAAAGGAGTGGAGAACATAATGGCTGATCATCTCTCTAGAATTCGGAAGAAGGATCTTCAAGATGGACCAGAGTTGATGATTGAGTTTCAAAATGAGCAACTACTTTCAATCAATGTTGTCTTGGAATGACAGAGTGAGCAAGTGATGAATATTGATTCCCCACCATGGTTTGCAGACTTGGCCAACTTTAAAGCAGGAACAATCATTCCTGAAGACTTTTCTTGACAACAAAGGAAGAAATTCCTACATAACGTTAAAAGATACATATGGATGAGCACTTCCTCTTCTATAGATGCTTAGATGGAGTAATCAGGCAATGCATTCCTGAACAAGAGATGAAAGATATCTTGTGGCATTGCCATGGCTCAAGCTATGGAGGACACTTTGTAGGAGAAAGGACAACAACAAAGGTGCTCATGAGCGGGTTTCATTGACCACATTCTACAAAGATGCTAGAAAGTTTTTGGAAGCTTGTGATAGTTGTCAGAGAACAGGGAATATTTCCTGAAGACATGAGATGCCCCTGAACAACATACTAGAGGTGGAAATCTTTGACGTAGGGGACATTGATTTCATGGGAACCTATGTTCAGGTTTTAAAAATTTTGATCAGTAAGCTAGATATACTAGGTGTACGAAAAAGAAAATTATATAGAAAGTGAGAGACAAAGTGCTGTAGCACTTAGATGAAAAAGTAAGAAAGGGAGCGAGCCAACACTGCATCGTCTAATCGATTATTTTTTTTTCGTGAAATAATCGATTAAATTATCATGTAGTCGATTAAATTGGGGCATATTGGTGTATAATCTTGGTACAAGGGCAAAATGGTTATTTTTTATTTAATATGGGGTAAAAGGATCAAAAAGCCAACGATCTCATCATACTCACATATATTTTTATTACTTTTACGACCGGTACACTTGCCGAAGTCGCAACAGTATCTATATTATCTAACAACATAAATCAGGGACATCTTTGAGTACCTGAATGTTTAGGAGTGGTAAATTCCCTGCTTTATAACCTGCAAGTCAATAAAAATGACAATAATAATAATTTTTGTAGGAAAATAAAATTACAATTTTATTGTGGAATCGCTTCATCGTAATGTCAAAATTCACAACATTCACCTTCATATACTTTTTGCACAAGGGGAGTAACAATCATGCCTGAATATGAACCACCACCTATGTAAAGTTGATTTGATCTGAATTTAGGGTGATCCACAAGCCACTAGAAAGAAGATAAAACAATCACAACTTCCAACTATCATATGCAAAGAACATCAAAATACAACAGCAGCTAGAAGTTTCCTTGAAAGTAATAATTAAAAAACATTGTGAACCTTTTTCAGAAAATCATGCATATGCTCCACCCATTGCTTGTCATTACTATAATAACCTTGTTGGGTTTTTGAGTAAGAAAATCCGGTGCCAACAGGTGCATCGATATATATCATGTTGAGTACCTGAAAACTTATATGGATCGATCAGTCAATAGGAGTTATTTCTAAGGGCTTGCATGTTATTTACATGTACACGCACGAACAGATTTTAACAATCTTGCACGCACATGTCATAGGCCCATGATTATTTAAAATAAAATATTTTAATTAAAAAGAAAAAAAAATATAAATGTAACTCTAGTGGTAAAAAATTAAAAATATAAATATAACTAAATTTACCAAGGAGGAAGAATAGTACTAAATAACTTAATGAAGAAAAATACTTACTATGTGTGTTAAGGTAAGTGTTAACCTTTTAATATGTAAACTTTGAATAAGGTTCCTTTAAATTAAGTTTATTTGTAAAGGTTTACCAAAAAAAAAAAAAGTTTATTTGTAAAGTATACAAATAATTTTCTCCTGAAATTTAATGGGTTAAGACCACACTGTAGTTTAAATTAAATTTAAGGTTGGATCACACTGAGTTTTTATTTTTGATAAAGAGTTTTTTTAAAAATAAATAAGACAAGTCTTGGAACAAGAGTAACTACTTCCTCCAGTCACCTTGAACTCGGGGTACGGCCTCTAGGCTAGCCCCTCATTGGAACATAGGCAGGGTATGAACCCCTGACTCAAGCAAACCCGTGGGAGCTCAGTTGCCAACTGAGCTACCTTGGGGTTTATTCATTCTTAATTTATTTTTTTGGAGATAATTTAATTTGAAGTACATTGTGATCATAATTGACATAATTAAAGTGAAAACGTTATTACTTGTACGCTTTAAAAATAATCTCACTTTAAAGTAACCTTATTCAAAATTTAGATATTGAAAATTTAAGACATACATTAACACAATAACAAAATTTACAGAGATTTATGAATAACGTTATTATTTAAGACTTATATTTATTGATTGCTAGAAGATAATATATATATTAAGAACTGAAAAATACAAATATTATTTTTTATTTAGTAATTAATAAGATTATTAGGGGAAACAGTCAGGTGGATTTAGAATTAACTAATATATATAGTAACTGCAAAGTGAATACCTTCGTCCAAGCGTTTGGATTCAATTGAAGTTCTGGAAAACTCCCATTAACATTGTCATAATTAAACTTTAATGGTCCTGCAAAAGATGTTAAAACAAGCAGCTTAACTTCACCGAGTAAGGAAAATCAATTGCACAATGATTTCCACAAAAAAAATAAAATAAAATGTACCATGAGCAACCAAGTCTGCTCAAGATTTAATATGGGCTTCTTGGACTCACGAAATCCTTTAATTACAGAAATAGAACTAAATCCATATAATAGAAATTACTGAAGTTTAAATACTTTAATTAAATGACTCTAATTAAAATAAATTTTGTGTTTGACTTATTCAAATAATGAAACTTAAACTCGATTTATAAAACTTTTATATTTTTTCTTTTATAAAATATCCTTTTTATTAGTTTACTATTTTATATACATATTGTCATTACAAGATATATTTATACATTAAAAGAGAAAATTAAATTAAATGCTAAGGGTAAGTAGTTGATAATAATAATTATACTATCTTTACGTAGGCTTATAATTTATTAAATAATAAAAAATGAACTAGATTATTTATGTATATTCAATGATAAAAAAAATTATTATTTGAGATAACAAAAGATATATATAGTACTAATTTATTTATTAGTATTATTTATTTACATAGTAAATTATAATTTTATTTATCGAATAGTAGTTTTATAATAATATATTTCAAAGCATCGTTCACTCTTTTTCTATCGTTATGTGATGTTCTTGCATGAAAACTTTTATTAAATATTAATTAAGTCAAAAAGTTACCTAAAATATACTCAAACGATAATTTGACAAGTCATCCTATTCAACCCAATAGGAACCTCGGCTTCCTAGGATAACTGTATTGACACAAATGATATCTAAACATTGCAATGGCTTTGGTAAGGAAGATCTGCAGGGCGATTAATTCTATATATCGAGATATTAATTTATTGGGGGTAACTGATAAAAAAAGTTTTAACTAAGGGTGTAAATGATTAAAATTTTTGGGAAAGTGGATAAGTGATTCTGAAGAAATTTATAGGATGCTTTTTTGAAATTTTCCCTTTCAATAAATATATAGGGAAAATGTTTATTCTTTTAAATGACACAACTTATATCTTTTCACTCTCACAACGAGGTGGGGTCCACATCTTTATTTTTATTTTTTTGTCAACTCTCTCTCCTCCTTTGTCTATCTCTTTCTCTCTCTTAAAATTACACAACTTTACATCCTTTAAAATGATACACACTTTACCCATAAATATAAAAATATTAAGAGGATTTGTTAGAAAAATGTTTACCATTTTCATAGAAGAAAGCAGAAAGGCCAGAGCAACCAGGACCTACAACAAGCCAAAGCAGGAGTGGATCATTCATGGGACTCCTTTCAGATTCAACAAAATAATAAAATAGTTGCACCTCTTCTCTTTCACCCACTCCTGTGTACCTTCATTATATGTTGTTTGTCAGTGTCACTGAGCAAGCACAGTTTAATCATTATTACTAGCCACTCTCATGCCTTCATCAATTTGTTGTTAAAATTGAATATACAATCATACTTGTGTTTACAAAAAAAAATCTTTTCTTTTCTATTCTTACTTACTTACTCTTTCTCTTTTTTCTATTGATCTACATATCATACAAACTATCAAAGACTATTTATAAGCTATAAAATTGACTAACATAACTCCACACATAACTGACTCATTACTTTATAAGTGACAAAACTGACTCATTAATATTTTAACTGACATAACTGATTCATTAATATTCTAACTAACATAACTGACTCATTAATAAAATATGGACATTTAAAATTTATCCCAACATTTGTAAGTAATATCAACTCACCCGGTTTCCAACATGAATGGAAGTTTCCCAAAACCTGGTAGATTATCGACCATGAAATTTGAAGACGTGATGTGCAACAAATGAAGTGCAGTAACCAAAACACACCATGACTTCCAAACGCTAGCCATTGTGTTGTGCGCACTAAATGACACTAGAAGTAATGGAACAACTTAATATAAAGGTGGCAATGTTCGGCTAAGATCAAGATCCGTAAACTTGGGTACTAACTATTAGAACACTTGATCACTACGTTAAATCTCTTGATTGGATATTTGAATTCAATTAGTGTTTGGAGATCTGTGCTGCCCATTAATGGCTTGGAGTGAGTAAAAAGGGTCAACATGAGTTGAACATACAAGATTGTTTGTCCCTTAAGTAATCTTGGATAAATTAAATTCCTTTATCTTTAGGAACGTTGTATAAAAAAATTTATTATTTTATAGGACCGTTATCACTATTTAATTCATTTAAAATATAATTCAGTTTAAAGGATCATTATGTAATTGTCACATTGCTGAACAAGATAGCCAAGCTATGAATTTAAATAGCCAAACTCTATTTTAGCAACGAGATTTTTGCATGATATGTTTTAGGAAAGAGCTTACAAGCTGCCCTATGGTTTACTCTTTCGAGCGGCTTTCTCTACTTGCTTTCTTGGCTTTTTGATAAGAGTAAATTCTTGTCGAGAGAACTATTGAAAGGAAAACTAACGAAATCTTTATTTTCTGCATAAAATGCAGTAGTTACAATGAATTCACTTTTATACCTGCTTGCCTCCCCGGTATTCATGGTAACAGATTAACCAACTAACTATCACTAATCACTTCGTTAGAATTGAATATTCACACAGATGCAAGAGACAACCACAGAAGTATCTATGAAAGCTTTTTCTTTTCTATTCTTGCTTTCTTACTCTTTCTCTTTTTCTCTTGATCTACATATCATACAAATTATCAAAGACTATTTATAAGCTATAAAACTGACCAACATAACTCTACACATAACACCCTCATTACTTTATAACTGACTCATTACTTTATAACTGACATAACTAACTCATTAATATTCTAACTGACATAACTAACTCATTAATATTCTAACTGACATTCAAAATTTATCCCAACAAAACTCCCCCATAAATTTTAAATTCTTCTTCTTTTTTTCGCGCTGCTTCTATGTTGCATTCTTTTCTTCAATTTTTTTTTTTGTCCGGCGGTTCCTTCATTGGTTGAAGATAGACAGTCTTGAATTTTTCTCCGTCGACCTCATCCTCCGATATACTTCCACATCCATTCTTACACGTATGATCATCACACAAGTCTTCATACTGATCAGTATCTGTATCACTATAACGTCTCATTAGTTTTACAACACCTATGTCATTTTTAATACTTTTATATTCAACATGTGCTATATTAATAGCACGTTGGGCCTCATCAACCACATTAACCCCATCACTCACTGAGGACCGTTGATTCTCATCATCAAGCAAATAACTCAACGCATCATTTTCAGATTCCGCCCCACGATCTTCTTCTGGTTTACGCTTGAGCCAAAATGATTCCGCCATAAAAGTAACTATAGGCTCCTCATCGCCGGGTTCCCTATCCACAATCACATCTTCCATTTTTTCGCTCTCAGTTTCTTCATCACCGGGTTCTTCTTCAACAAGTCCAGCTTCCACGCGCTTCATTGATAGAATCTCAGACCACTGTCCTCCGGGGAAATGGTCTCTTTTCAGTGGTGTTGACATCTTCCACTTCCACCATAAATTCAATGCAGTCTCCGACTTCTGACTTCCAACCCGAACCGCGCCTATGCCGGTCTCCGACATCAACCTCATCACGCCGGGGTCGAGCTCTTCTCCAAAACATGAACTCAGTGATTTAGTCGGGATCTCCCCCATCCCGGTTATCAACACGGAACTCGGATTCGCGGTCTCCTCCATGCCGGTCTCCATCAAGCACCTCGGCTTCTCAATCTCCTTTCCGATTTTTGACTTTGTCTCCAGACACTCAGGTTCCACGAAGTCTTCTACCTTGACAATGGACTCGTCGTTCCCGTCCTTCTCCGCTTCGATCTCGGCTCCTTCGTTCTCCCCCTCTTCTATCTCGGCTCCCTTGGCCGCAGTCATCTCCATCGTCTTCTTCTTCGAGTCGTCTCTTACGCGCTCCGACACGTCAATCTCCTCTGCGGATGCGTTGTCGTTGGCAACCTCAGATTCTGCTATCTCGGTCTCTTCTTCATCTGCATCATTCTCCTCATCTTCATCATCATCATTGATGATTTCATCTTCTTTAGTAATCAGATCAAAACGTCCAGCCAAGTATTTTGTTATGAAGGCCATTAGAAAATCCTTCGACAAATTATTAAAGTCGCGGCAGTTCCATGTACGGAACCATTTGATTGCGCTTCCTCTGAGTCTTCTCGTGGCTACCTACCATTTGTCCTCCGTCCAATTTTTTTCTTTCCGAAAAAATTCCTCCAGTTTTTTCTTTCCGAAAAAATTCCTTCAAACAGAGAAGCCAATCTAATGCTTCATCCTTATCTCCATGGAAGAGTGGCACTTCCATCTCGTTCTTTTTCTCCATAGCCCAAGCTCTGATACCAATTTATTAGAATTGAATATCCACACAGATGCAAGAGACAACCACAGAAATATCTATGAAAACTAATGAAATCTTTATTTTCTGCATAAAATGAAATAGTTACAATGAATTCACTTTTATACCTACTTGCCTCCCCACTATTCATGGTAACAGATTAACGAACTAACTACCACTCATCACTTATTATATCTCCTGTAACTATACAGGGTAATATCATACAACAGATATTACACATGCACCTTTATTACTGTTACTCTATCCACTACTATTACATATAAACTAAGTAGTCTTTAGCCCATACTGGTGCTCCACTGTTCCTCAAGGATTTCTTCAATTTAACACCCGCCTCTCCTAGAAGTGGAACCTTGTCCACAAGGTTCAACTGAGGATAGCAATGCCTCAATTCCTCCTCATCCTCCCTTGAAGCATCATCCGTCATAGAATTAGACCATTTAACAAGCCATTGTTTTGTAATAGCCCCATGTTTAGTAACTTCTCTGGACATAAGGACTGTTAAAGGGTGTTATAGCACAGGGAAGTTGTCATGAGATAAAGATGGCATAGAAAGCACTGATGCTTGAGAATCACCTCTGAATGGCTTTAAAACTGAAACATGGAATGAAGGATGAATTTTACAACCTTCTGATAGTTCCAGTTGGTACGCTACTGGACTTAAAACATGTTTGACTGGAAATGGACCAAAATATCTCTTGGCCAACTTCTGATTGCTACGCTTTGCTACTGTAATCTGTTATATGTCTATAAGGTTTCAACTTAACAAGCATCAAATCACCCACAGTTAAACTGATATCCTTCCTGTGACGATCAGCTTGTATTTTCATGCGATTTTGGGCTCCCATTAGATGCTTCTTTAGCTGTTGCAACAGCTCACCACGATAACATAATAGAGTATCAATTGCCTCTATTTTGACAAGATCCCGGGTAGTGAGGTATATAGTAGGAGGTTTGTCGTATAGTTCTTAGAAAGGTGACATTTTAATGGAAGAATGGAAGGTTGTATTATAATGCAATTCAGCCCATCCCAAATACAGGAACCAATTATGATTTTCATCATGGAAAAAGCTCTAATATATTGCTATAGGTAACAATTTATTACCTTTGATTGGCCATCTGTTTGAGGGTGGTAAGTTGTACTTGTCTTCAAGACTGTTCCATTGAGTTGACAGAGACTAGTCCAGAATTTACTAAGAAAAATACTATCTCAATATGAGATTAGGCTGCGAGGATTATCATGTAACTTCACCACCATGTCACAAAACAATTTAGCCACCAAGGAAGCCGTATAATGAGACGGTAGTGCTCCAAAGTGAGCGTACTTTAGTGAGGCGATCCACCATAACCAATATGGTAGAGAACCCATGAGATAAGGGCAACCCATTAATGAAATCTAAGTCCAAATCCTCAAATACACCTTGTGGTATTGGCAATGGTTGAAGGAGACCCAATGGAGCAGATGTGGACGTCTTAATCAACTGGCAAGTGGGACAACGTTGCACAAAAGAGGTAATATCCTTACGCATCTTTGGCCAATAAAAGGAAGCAGAAATGCGTAAAGTAGTACGTATAATCCCTACATGTCCTCCCATTTGTGAAGAATGAGCCTCGCTCTTCAACGTTTCACGAAGAGTAGAGGTGGAACTCAGCAAAAAATGATGCTTATGGAAGAGAATTCCATCCTTAATGGTTATATGTGGATCAGTACATTTATTGTCCAACATCTGTTGATGCACCAAAAGCAAGTAAGGATCTGTTCTATTCTCATTTCGTACCTCATCTAGAATTAGAAAATAAGGTTCAGAAAGCAAGGCAAACATAGTAGCCTATGGTTGATCTTCATAACTACGAGATAGGGAATCAGCAACAATATTAGATACCCCTGGCTTGTATTCGATCTTAAAGTCGTACCCCATAAGCTTAAAAGCATATCCCTGATGCTCCATTGTTTGAACCGTTTGTGAAAGAAATTCCTTTAGACTTCGATGGTCAATTCGAATGATGAACTGAGAACCCAATTGTAACGCCCCGTGTTAACCCGGTTTGTTAACATACTATCGTATTAAGCCACGCTTAATTAAAAATTTACGGAATATCTTTTTCTTTGTAATTATGATGTCATTATCATTACCAAGTTGAATTACTTAATTCATTTTCACAAAATAATGCCTGTATGAACATTGCGAGACAATTAACTGAAATACCTCATTACATAAATAAAGTGAGTATCTAAGTCGCAGGACTACAACACATAGTCTGGACCAAAATCTTGATACATTATTACAACTTTAAATAAGCAAGACATTCAAGTCTATGTGGCATGGACAATCCCCATGCTCAACAAATAAGGCAACAATGCCCAACAGCAGTCTCAACAACAAACAACATAGTACTATTTGAAGCTAAAAGCATAAAACAGTAAACAAGATCCAGCATCCAACATGTCAGCACATACAACAATATCTGACTCAACTCTGGCCTCCTGCCACCCGAGGTCTCAACCCCAAGGTTACCTATAACACCTCACAATTCTAAAATAAGTAATTAAAGTGTTAAGTGAGAAATTAAGTGAAGGATTAGTGAAAATCCCAAAGATTGGGCCAAAATACAAAGAAAGGGCAAAACGATAATTAGCCAACACGCAACCCTAGGAAGGTAAAAAATTGAGCAGGAGGTCTCAGATGATAAAAATAAGCCTGGAAATGGATTCAGAACGAAAAATTTAGTGGATAGGCAAGTTTCAGAAAAATCAGTGAATAGTGTTTTTCGCGGGTAAAAATACCGCAGTCAGATTGCACCGTAAAACGTGCCAGTGGAATTTTGAGCTCTAGGTTTCAAATATTGATTTTAAATGGTCCATAGAAATAGGAAATATGATTTCTGATAATATTTGAGGGATTTAAGTCAATTTGTGGAAGTTTGTCAACGGAGCGCGCTGTACGTTAAAGCAGTGTTTTTCCGAACAACCGGAAAGCTCCAAATTTTTATCTGAAAGAGTAAAATTAAAGGATTTTGTTAAGATGAAAAATTATAATTTCTCATTAGGTTTTTAAATTGTGAATTTTAGTGATGATCGGAGGGAAATTCGGATGAGTTTTAAATCACGTGGGATCCGGTACCCACTTTAATTCAAATAAACACTCACTAGGTACTGTTCATCTTCATTTTTCACCGTGCTCCTTCTCCCTCCCACGCCCAAACAGCCATGCTTCCTCCATTTTGTGCCATTTGCTCCTTTCTCACAAACCAACCAATTCTCAACCAAATTCAACAAAGTTTGTGTTGAATCTTGATGGAAAACACCTCCTAAACCCATTGGTAGCCTTGTTTAGCCTTGAGATTGAGTGTGTGAGGAGATCCATGCCCATTTAGGTGCGGTTTTCAAGGGATAAAAGGGTGATCATGATGCTTTCAAATGCTCCAATGGTGGAGTATGCTTAGGTGGAGCCATATACTATGCAATTGGGTAAGTTATTTCAACATTTCATTGGTTAAATTTTGAGTTGTGATAATTGCCCCTAAAGAGGGATTTTGTGATATGTGGTGTTAGAGAGCTCAAATGGAAAATGTCTATTAGATGATAATGTCTTAGAATGATGTATTAATGCTAGAAATGCAATGAAAATTTTAAGCGAAAAAATGGATTTTTAACTTTGAAAAAAATTGATGCATGAAATGGAATTTTTGAGTTTTGTGTTAATGTGTGGTATAGTGAATTGTAGTGTGATTATATGATGTTAGGAAGTGATTATGTGAGTTGTGGGCCATAGGAATTGAGTGGAAATCCTTGGTTTGGACTAACCAAGATTAGGCCATTTATGTACGATTGAGCAAATGGATGTTTTAGAACACTTTGGTGTTGTGTTGTGTGATGGAAAAGTTATTAGATGGGTTGTGTGGTGATTGGCATGTGGAAGAATCAATGTAAAAATGATAAGTGTTGAAAGTGGCAAAATGTGCCTAAAGTGTAATAATTCGCAAAACGTTGCGAAAAAGTCGTAAAACCGTAAAACGACGATTGAACTAGCCTTTGGGTAACCTAAGTAAGTGAAATAAAATGAGAAAGAAAATTTAGAAAAATAAAACCTAAAATAACCCTATGATGGCCGAACCTTAGAGGGAGAGAAGAGGAATTTGACGTTTTTGCGTTTTGACGTATTGTGACTGAAACTGACCACTGTGCATGGTTGTACAGGTTGCCGTACGTGGACATAGACTTGGAACAGTGAAACAGTGGATTGCCCTTGGTTCTGGATCAAGTGGATTGAGGTAAGTGATGTGGTTTTCACATGTATGTTGAAATTCATGAGTGGATTCAAAGTTCTAAGTGTGTGGAATTGTCCTCCGTGTAGGCGTTCCCTATTAATCAAGCTATAAGTGGAGTTCTGCGGAGCGCAGTGGACGGATAAAAAGAAAGGTAACCTCTTGGTACTGGGGCTTGTTCCCCTTTTGTGTTCCACCTTGCTAGTTGATGGCAATGGTAGGAAGTGTGTATGAGTAGTGTAGAA
This sequence comes from Gastrolobium villosum, assembly GCA_032173675.1. Classification (NCBI taxonomy): domain Eukaryota; kingdom Viridiplantae; phylum Streptophyta; class Magnoliopsida; order Fabales; family Fabaceae; genus Gastrolobium; species Gastrolobium villosum. The sequence goes on from JAVKPL010015666.1 coordinate 108,557, forward strand.
CAGCATGAGCATGCATGTGCATTATCACAGTGGGTACTTATGTACCAGATCTCTGGCCAGTAGATATTTTTAGCCTTCGGGCAAGTGTTTCCGGACTGCCACTGGATAGGTCTCCGAGAGGGAGTTCCAGTTGACCCAGGGTCATGGTGTGTTATCCGGATAGGAGCACACTAGGTTGTCTCGGGTGTATATGGTTGGAAGGGGTACCTTGGTGGGTTGTTCTATGAACACGCCAGGGGTAGTACCCATAGGCGTATAGCCGAGGACATGGCGTGGTTTTGGTAGCTACCATCCCGCATGTCGTAGTTGTTCTGATGTATATCCCCCTTTCTCTAAATCCATTGTTTTATCCCGTTTTATAACAGTGATGTTGTTTTTATGCTATTGATATACATCAAAGTGAACCATTGGGCGGAGTTTTCTCCAGAACCTCTTGGTTACTGAGATATATCCGTATATCTCACCCCGTCTCGGGGCATTATTTCAGGATGTACCAGTGGATATGGAGCAGCGGGCAAGAAGCCTGCATGATGACGAGTGGAGCAGTGGTGTATAGTTTAGATATCATGTCATTTTAGTTTATGGATTTATTTGGCAAGTGAAATGTAATATGTAAATATTTGTAGTTTAAAGTTAAAGTTGTAAATGTAAATGTAATCCAGTGTTGTAAATGTACCATGGATGTATGTAATATGATGGAAGGGCTTTAGGCCTATTGTAGGTTTATGATTATCTGCATTATGGTTTATGCATGAAATTGAATGTTAGTTATTAAAACTATAAAGGATTGAAAAGTAAACTGCTTATGTTTTAAGTGTATATTGGATTGGGTTGTAAGAGCCCCAAGGCGTTGTTGGACCTTGTGTGTGCCACCCATTAGATTTTGCTGGATTTCAGGTGTATTAGTGGTGTTAAACAGGTTATGCAAATTTGGGGATTTTAGGAAATACAAAGGAAACTCTAGCGAATTTTCTGTAGAATTGGCAGTTTTTGGGTGAACTTTGGAGGAGCGTATCTCTCTCCATAGTGGTCCGATTGGGACGTTCCATATGCCATTTTGAATCTTAAGATGTCCCCTACGCTGTGTCAAAAGCCTAGGTTCATTGGTGGTGTGCGCAGCCTATGGGGGCTGTTGTAACATACTGTCTTGTTCTGTCCTGTTTTGGTTGGCAGATTTGAGGAAGTTTTGAGAAATTAATTCCCGCTTCGTTACTTGGTCAAATTAAGCATACGATATATCAAATCGAAGTTTGAGGTGTCTAGTTTATGGTGTAAAAGTTTGAGAGCCATTGGTTGGGCGGTTAGGTACAGTTTATTCCTTGAAGATTGTAGGTTTTAGGCTGTTTTGGAGTTGGTAGGCAATGTTGTTTGTCCATCTTCAAACGGCGATAACCGGAGCTCACGAGCTCGGAATCGAGTGTGTGATAGCTTGTTAGAAAGTTAATTGAATAAGGAAAAAAGATAACCTGGAGTCCAAGTTCGGATTTTTGTTTTGTGTTCGTGGAAAAACAGATTGGCAAATCCTGTTAAGTGGTAAAAACGTAAAAAGTGAGGAATTGGCTAAGTGGGTTTATGGGAACCCCTTAGTATCTTGTATGTGATAAAATAAAGTGTATAAATAGTTAAGTAAGTCTTCCGCTAGTGTTTCAGTTACGATCACAGCTTTTTATTATTACGCTTTTTATACTTCTACTGTTCGCGTAATAATCGGAAAAATTTTATTCTCATTTTTATAAATGAATTGTTGTGATTGTAACTGCGTTTAATATCATAATTAATGTTAACAATACCGGTGTACAACGGGCTGTTACATTTTATGGTATCAGAGCAGTTTTGTCTGATAATATATATATAGATGCGTTATGTGCTACATAGTTGTATGTAGATTCTTATCGATTACTGTATATGTAATTCCTTAGTGTGGGTCTGATCAACCCATTCCTTTGTGTTACATGTGTGGTCATCGTAAGAAGCCTGCGTAGTAACCTTGAAGCACCAAGTGTGAGTCTTTAGCCTGATGTTGTGGCTGCAGTGTTAACTGCTCCATGGACAAAGGATGGCAGTAAGTCAAGTATGAATATTAGAAGGCATAAAAGAACAGACATAAATATTATATCTGACTTCGATGTAAGTCAAGAGAAAAGTGTATTATAAGCAACAGTGGTGTACAATTTATGATATGTACAATATGAGCATAGACAAACTTTGCAGTACTATGAAAAATGAACATATAACAGAGATGAGCTTATGAGATTGGTGAAATTCCAAGTATATGTGTAGTATAGTAAGACAGTTATGTACAAGTGGTCTTGGTGAATAGACTTCATCAAGGCGAGAGGTTTTGAACCTGAAGAATTATTGAGAAAAGGGAACAGATATTCGTATGCGTGAGTTAAACACGTCATGTTTGATTAGCAGTTATGAGACCAGGACAAGTGTGGTGCACTTGAATTTATTGGGATGGTCCAAGCAGAGAAGCAAGTAGAATATTTGATGAGTAATCCTACGAGATTTGACCACTTGAAAGTATGATGCTGATATATTGATAATGTGAGAGATATTGAAATATGGGAGTAAACTCCATAAAGAGGTAGTGTTGACTAAACACAAGTGAGGTGAACTAAGGATGAGTATATTATTATGTGTAATATGTATGAGGAAAAGTGAAGGAATTTCCATGGATGACACAAGATCTATGTACCATGAAGACATTATTGCAGTTAGTGGAGGTCGACTCAGATTGGCAGGCGTATCAGTGATAAAGGAACAGGATGGTTGAGATGTACAGTCATTGTACGAAGGTAATGAGGATTGTAAAGAAATTATGACCTTATGGTATATGTATAAGTACTACTAAGAGTAGTGCGCTTATGAAAATATTGGTATTTGATACGGAGGGACAGACAGAGTAGAGGTATCTTCAAGGTAAAAGGATATTTTACAACCACCAAGGGTGGAAGTGATCAGGAAAATTGATGAGTTGCTCTACAGTATTGAGCATATGTTATGTGAGCCGTGACGGGCAATGGACTAGAACGGTGGCATAAGTTGTGAGTTATTGTTGTATAACAATAAGGTGAGATGGTATGATTGGTGAATGAATGAATGTAAAGCTTAATGTGAAATCAAGTGATTAGTATACGAACCAAGTGACAATAAAGTGCGAAAGTAAGAGGTTAATGAAGGAACTGATGTGTAAAGTGTGCAGAGAGAGTGGAATATTGTGGTCAGCAAGAGAGTTAATGTGTAATTCAAGATGAAAATGATAAGATTTGTTAGTGAACTGAGGTATAAATTCAGTGCAAGGATTGAGGTGAAGTAGTTATCTGTGATTCGACGGAAATGATTGGAAGATCCCTGTGTGATGGGAAATGTGAAACTTATACTGAGAGATTTGAGATGTGTACAGAACTTTGAGAAAATTTAACAATTATGGATTAGGGATTATGTTATGAACCATGGCAAGTGATTAGTCAAAGTAAAAGAGTAAACAATCTGTGAGAAGAATAAGCAAGGAAGAGATAATGGACTACGGACTGAACGGTAACAAGACAGAAGGAACTATTACGAGTTAGAAGATGTGTACGAAATTACGAAGAGAATGTGGATTATTATAACCATGATTATGTTATAAACCAGGTCAGAGGGGTAACCGAAACGAAAGTAAACTACCAGTGAGAAGAATGACACGAGAGAGTAAGATGAATTAACTTATATGTAACAGGTGTATATTATACCACTACGACTAAGAGTATGGGGGCAGCCCATGTGGTAATACAGAACAATTTCGATGTTATATACAGAGGTGATACAGACACCAAATGGACTGGGTTCATGTGTGATCGGGAGTGCACGGTGTACCAGTTTGCTGTTATATACAGATGTATTATGAGTCTAAATTTCTCTGTGCACTGGGTGCATGTAATATGATTTGATAGTAGGGAGATCTCAGCGGGGGCCTATGTGCCAGGAGTATATAGCTATCTCGGTGCGGGTTAAGTTCCCGGAGACTAGTAGTATTTGATATGAGTAATGAGAAACGAGGAAGTATTCCACATTGGTGTAACAGTTAGTATGGTGGAGATAATTTATGTAATTGCTCAAAGAAGAAACATTTGGGGGGATGCCTTAGAATAGGGACAGCTAGTAGTAAGTCGTTTTTACGGCATGGATCATATGGGTGGATTCTCTGATCGGTGAGTCATGGCATCTGGGGTCCTTAGGACAGCAAGAGCTCGAGGGGTTAAACCTGTGAATGTTGTTACCCACTGTATTGGGAGAGTTTTTCCATATGGTTAACGCAAGATGCGAGGTCATATATTGGTAGATGGACAATAGTATGACAGGTTTGGATATAAGAGTTGTGGCTTAGTGTGTAAGAATTTTGAAGTGTGATAGTGAAGCACTATTATGGGTTTAAAGAAAGTTTGATGAAATAAATTTTGTCTCTAAGTGAAGTAGTAAGTTAGTTGGAACCCTCGTCTTATGACCAAAAAGGGATGATAACGTGAGTTAAAGTTGACAGAATGAGTAAGTGTCCTTCTAGGAAGGCTAGTGATGATCAAGATTTCCGGTTAAAACAGTAAAGTGTTAGCCCTAAGGAAAAGATAAATTGAAATAGAGTCAAGTGCGAACGTGTATTCATAGATGGGAACTATAGTTGTAATTGATTACCAAAAAGTGAATAGCTTGGTTTTGCTGGTAAAGTAGGTTGAGAAATGTTGTATGTAATCGCATATGCCACTTATGGTGGAAAGTGTGTGGAAAATGCACCATGATTGATGATGTGTTGATTAAGTACTAATGAGGTATGGACGAGTGTTTGTGGTAATTTTGAATATTCTGAGAGACTGATATACCAACTGGTGGGGAATTATAGAAGTGGTGGCAATAATGGAGTTGATTTTAAGTGATTTGATAATTAAGTGTCAAGGATTCCTAGTGAATAAGACTTGTATATGAGAGATATGGCATTTTAAATAGCCCATCAGTTAATAGTGGAGTGGGTCGGAAATTGATTCATTCCAAAGTGTTTAGTGGAAGTGAGTAAAGCTGTAAAGTAGTAGTATTTTGAGTTTGACATCCAAGATTAAATGATTATGATTACGAGAAAGTGGTATAAATGAGTGGAACACAAGGTTAAGTGGTAACATCGAAGTGGAATGAAAGTCGAAAGTCGTTAGCGGGTAAAATATTAAGAGGAGTCCTCGATATGGAGGTCATTGATGAGTGTTGTGTTTAGACTATGAGAGGTCTAAGTATGGGGTTGAGCTGACTGAGTAATAAAGCTGAGATGGTTAGTTAATAATGATAGTAACAGTGAGTGTCAATAATGAATATGATTAGTAGATAGAAAAATTCAGGAGTGTATTGTAGTTAAAGAACCTTAAAAGGTTAATCGAAGATATAAATGATTGTGAGGATTGTGAATTTCATATCATGAAGAGAAAGATATGGTTATGAATACCTAAGAAGAGGTAAAGACATGTGACAAGGAAAAATAAAGTATAGGAGTATAGAATTTAATGTGGATAAGAATTATAAGAAACAACAAAGTGCCCTGGAAACTAGAAATGATGTGCTTCGGTGGAAGCTAAGAAAACTATGAAATCATAAGAGCAGTGACAGTAATGGAAAGGACTAGTATGTTTGAGTATGGTTGAAACAGTGAGGACAACAAAAAGAGTTAAGTGCTAAAGGAAGTGTGAAGATACATGAAAACAATTAGAGCCTATTATGGAAACAACTAGAGATTTTTGGGGACGGCATTGGGACAAAAAGACAGATGAAGATGAAAATGTGATGAAGTGAGACAGACAAATTGTAATGTGGTCGTCTATTACCGATGAATTGGTGAAAGTGTAACCGTAAGCCATGAAGAGCTTAAAGAATTGCGAATTGAAGGTCGTTGCACGATAAATGACAAGTGTAAAATGAGTATATGATGAACTACAGTGAGTGAAGAAGCAACAATGGTTTAAGGAAACAGTGAAAGATATAATGAGTTAAGGGGTCAGATACCCAAAATTATCAAGTTTGTGAAGGACTAAGTAATCATGGATACCACAGAAATGACATTTTTGATTACACCCCGTGTTACGGGACCGTTAAGATGTAATTTTGCGGACAAAATTCTAAAAGGTGGGGTGATTATAACACCTCACAATTCTAAAATAAGTAATTAAAGTGTTAAGTGAGAAATTAAGTGAAGGATTAGTGAAAATCCCAAAGATTAGGCCAAAATACAAAGAAAGGGCAAAACGGTAATTAGCCAACACGCAACCCTAGGAAGGTAAAAATTGAGCAGGAGGTCTCAGATGATAAAAATAAGACTGGAAATGGATTCAGAACGAAAAATTTAGTGGATAGGCAAGTTTCAGAAAAATCAGTGAATAGTGTTTTTCGCGGGTAAAAATACCGCAGTCAGATTGCACCGTAAAACGTGCCAGTGGAATTTTGAGCTCTAGGTTTCAAATATTGATTTTAAATGGTCCATAGAAATAGGAAATATGATTTCTGATAATATTTGAGGGATTTAAGTCAATTTGTGGAAGTTTGTCAACGGAGCGCGCTGTACCTTAAAGCAGTGTTTTTCCGAACAACCGGAAAGCTACAAATTTTTATCTGAAAGAGTAAAATTAAAGGATTTTGTTAAGATGTAAAATTATAATTTCTCATTAGGTTTTTAAATTGTGAATTTTAGTGATGATCGGAGGGAAATTCAGATGAGTTTTAAATCACGTGGGATCCGGTACCCACTTTAATTCAAATAAACACTCGCTAGGTACTGTTCATCTTCATTTTTCACCGTGCTCCTTCTCCCTCCCACGCCCAAACAGCCATGCTTCCTCCATTTTGTGCCATTTGCTCCTTTCTCACAAACCAACCAATTCTCAACCAAATTCAACAAAGTTTGTGTTGAATCTTGATGGAAAACACCTCCTAAACCCATTGGTAGCCTTGTTTAGCCTTGAAATTGAGTGTGTGAGGAGATCCATGCCCATTTAGGTGCGGTTTTCAAGGGATAAAAGGGTGATCATGATGCTTTCAAATGCTCTAATGGTGGAGTATGCTTAGGTAGAGCCATATACCATGCAATTGGGTAAGTTATTTCAACATTTCATTGGTTAAATTTTGAGTTGTGATAATTGCCCCTAAAGAGAGATTTTGTGATATGTGGTGTTAGAGAGCTCAAATGGAAAATGTCTATTAGATGATAATGTCTTAGAATGATGTATTAATGCTAGAAATGCAATGAAAATTTTAAGCGAAAAAAATGGATTTTTAACTTAGAAAAAAATTGATGCATGAAATGGAATTTTTGAGTTTTGTTTTAATGTGTGGTATAGTGAATTGTAGTGTGATTATATGATGTTAGGAAGTGATTATGTGAGTTGTGGGCCATAGGAATTGAGTGGAAATCCTTGGTTTGGACTAACCAAGATTAGGCCATTTATGTACAATTGAGCAAATGGATGTTTTAGAACACTTTGGTGTTGTGTTGTGTGATGGAAAATTTATTAGATGGGTTGTGTGGTGATTGGCATGTGGAAGAATCAATGTAAAAATGATAAGTGTTGAAAGTGGCAAAATGTGCCTAAAGTGTAATAATTCGCAAAACGTTGCGAAAAAGTCGTAAAACCGTAAAATGACGATTGAACTAGCCTTTGGGTAACCTAAGTAAGTGAAATAAAATGAGAAAAAAATTTAGAAAAATAAAACCTAAAATAACCCTATGATGGCCGAACCTTAGAGGGAGAGAAGAGGAATTTGGCGTTTTTGCGTTTTGACGTATTGTGACTGAAACTGATGGCTGTGCATGGTTGTACAGGTTGCCGTACGTGGACATAGAATTGGAACAGTGAAACAGTGGATTGCCCTTGGTCCTGGATCAAGTGGATTGAGGTAAGTGATGTGGTTTTCACATGTATGTTGAAATTCATGATTGGATTCAAAGTTCTAAATGTGTGGAATTGTCCTCTGTGTAGGCGTTCCCTGTTAATCAAGCTATAAGTGGAGTTCTGCGGAGCTCAGTGGACGGATAAAAAGAAAGGTAACCTCTTGGTACTGGGGCTTGTTCCCCTTTTGTGTTCCACCTTGCTAGTTGATGGCAATGGTAGGAAGTGTGTATGAGTAGTGTAGAACAGCATGAGCATGCATGTGCATTATCACAGTGGGTACTTATGTACCAGATCTCTGGCCAGTAGATATTTTTAGCATTCGAGCAAGTGTTTCCGGACTGCCACTGGATAGGTCTCTGAGAGGGAGTTCCAGTTGACCCAGGGTCGTGGTGTGTTATCCGGGTAGGAGCACACTAGGTTGTCTCGGGTGTATATGGTTGGAAGGGGTACCTTGGTGGGTTGTTATATGAGCACGCCAGGGGTAGTACCCATAGGCGTATAGCCGAGGACATGGCGTGGTTTTGGTAGCTACCATCCCGCATGTCGTAGTTGTTCTGATGTATATCCCCCTTTCTCTAAATCCCTTGCTTTATCCCATTTTATAACAGTGGTGTTGTTTTTATGCTATTGATATACATCGAAGTGAACCATTGGGCGGAGTTTTCTCCAGAACCTCTTGGTTACTGAGATATATCCGTATATCTCACCCCGTCTCGGGGCATTATTTCAGGATGTACCAGTGGATATGGAGCAGCGGGCAAGAAGCCCGCATGATGACGAGTGGAGCAGTGGTGTATAGTTTAGATATCATGTCATTTTAGTTTATGGATTTATTTGGCAAGTGAAATGTAATATGTAAATATTTGTAGTTTAAAGTTAAAGTTGTAAATGTAAATGTAATCCAGTGTTGTAAATGTACCATGGATGTATGTAATATGATGGAAGGGCTTTAGGCCTATTGTAGGTTTATGATTATCTGCATTATGGTTTATGCATGAAATTGAATGTTAGTTATTAAAACTATAAAGGATTGAAAAGTAAACTGCTTATGTTTTAAGTATATATTGGATTGGGTTGTAAGAGCCCCAAGGCGTTGTTGGACCTTGTGTGTGCCACCCATTGGATTTTGCTGGATTTCAGGTGTATTAGTGGTGTTAAACAGGTTATGCAAATTTGGGGATTTTAGGAAATACAAAGGAAACTCTGGCGAATTTTCTGTAGAATTGGCAGTTTTTTGGTGAACTTTGGAGGAGCGTATCTCTCTCCATAGTGGTCCGATTGGGACGTGCCATATGCCATTTTGAAGCTTAAGATGTCCCCTACGCTGTGTCAAAAGCCTAGGTTCATTGGTGGTGTGCGCAGCCCATGGGGGCTGTTGTAACATACTGTCTTGTTCTGTCCTGTTTTGGTTGGCAGATTTGAGGTAGTTTTGAGAAATTAATTCCCGCTTCGTTACTTGGTCAAATTAAGCATACGATATATCAAATCGAAGTTTGAGGTGTCTAGTTTATGGTGTAAAAGTTTGAGAGCCATTGGTTTGGCGGTTAGGTACAGTTTATTCCATGAAGATTGTAGGTTTTAGGCTGTTTTGGAGTTGGTAGGCAATGTTGTTTGTCCATCTTCAAAAGGCGATAACCGGAGCTCACGAGCTCAGAATCGAGTGTGTGATAGCTTGTTAGAAATTTAATTGAATAAGGAAAAAAGATAACCTGGAGTCTAAGTTCGGATTTTTGTTTTGTGTTCGTGGAAAAACAGATTGGCAAATCCTGTTAAGTGGTAAAAACGTAAAAAGTGAGGAATTGGCTAAGTGGGTTTATGGGAACCCCTTAGTATCTTGTATGTGATAAAATAAAGTGTATAAATAGTTAAGTAAGTCTTCCGCTAGTGTTTCAGTTACGATCACAGCTTTTTATTATTACGCTTTTTATACTTTTACTGTTCGCGTAATAATCGGAAAAATTTTAATCTCATTTTTATAAATGAATTGCTGTGATTGTAACTGCGCTTAATATCATAATTAATGTTAACAATACCGCTGTACAACGGGCTGTTACATTACCTGAACCTGAAATAAGAGTCCCTAAACGTGGGGTGAGAACTCTAAACAAGAAATCTCAGTAAGACAAGGGGTCCTCAAGAATCTTCCACCCCAAGCTCACTTACATGTGCAATATAAGTTCTAAAAGCAGTAATTTCCCGTATAAGTTCCAAAAGTATGCAGTGCAACAGATATCCATGCCATATGAGTTATCACTATTCTACTGGCCAGAGAAAATGCAGGAATACGTCTATTACCCATATAGTAGTACAAGGAACACCGCTTGTACCTCACCCACAGCCTCACCATATTGTATGTACTACATACTCAGGCTTACCGTATAGGTGGGCCCACATGCATATTATAAAAGCACATTGCATATAACAGCTCGACAGCATTTTCAAAACATCAAAAGCATGTAACACAACATGCATAAACCAAATCCCCATGGGACATGGTGGAACCACAACATGGCTAAACCGAGGACACGAAAGCTTACCTTGCAAGCTAGCTGTCCATGCCAAGAGTCCAACAACTCTCAAATCCCAAACACAGCAGTATCACAATCTATTATGAACCAATAATATATCGTTAACCAAAGCTCATACGCATACAACTCAATGACAACGCCTTTCCGTTACGTTTTACGTCTTAAGGCTCCATACCAAGCCACAAGCCCTTAATCACTTGATTCTGACTTAGTTCATTAATTACAGAAGTTCAACTTCACCAATCTAGGGTCCAAAAACCCCCAATAGCCTACTGTATGAACAGTGCAGCTACTGTTCTTCGAAATCCCAGAATATCCGGATATCTATCGGGGGCATATCCGGATATACCATATCCGGATATCACAGAACCCCATATCTGGATATCAATATCCGGATATTTCTCGAACACATATCCGGATATTTCACGACAGAATGCAGTTTCTGCATTTTGTGAAAATATACACTAAAGGTCCAACTTTTAACACTTAAATACGTTAAAGCATGCATCTTGATTCATTTTTAGGTTCATGTTTTGGTTGGTTACTTGTTTAACCCATTAACACACAAGACTTCACCTTTAAGCAACAAAAACTCATGATCAAGGTTGGTGACACTTACCCAAACTCAAGAACAGAGGAAATGATGCTCTTGGAGCTCACCAACAGCTCCCCAATGCTAACCAAACATAGTACACGAAAATGGCACCTCCAAGGTTGGTTCTTTCTCCACAAAGATGACACTTTGAAGCTCAAAATTCCACCACCAAGGTTCCCACAACCCAAGGTCCAAACTCAGCCATCAAAACTGACTCACACAGTAGCAAGAACCCAGAACAATGACCCTCACTCCACCCCAAAGATGATTCTCACACACACCCAAGTGTTTACAAGCTCAAGGATGAAGAATCAATGCACAAAGGTGTCAACTTTGCTCAAGAGAAGGTGAAGAAGCCAATGGACAACATTCTGGTCAGCCACACCCTCACAAGTCACGTAGGAAGGGAGTTATTTAAGGTTTTGTGCCCACTAATAAGGGTATATAAAGCCACATAGGCATTTAACGCGCAGTATTAGCATTAATAGCTACGCAAAACATTTTAATCCCAAACTCAGGATTCTTAACCTACTCAATTTTACAAGAATTATCATATTTTTATTTTATTTTTCGGAGCACCTTTTCGGTACGCGCTTTTCCATAACCAGTATCAGTTTTGGCATCAGATGTCATTATTTTGACTTGAAACTTGTTTTAGAAATCCTACATATTATTCTAGTAATTATCATGCACTTATTATAATTTTTGGGATACCAAACGCGGGGTGAGATATACAAATATATCTCAGTAAACCAAGGGTCCTAGAGGCTTCTCCACCCCATGGCTCACTCAATGTGCAACAATAACATTATGTAAAAATGCATGACATACAATATCACAAACAACTGGGCACAATCCAAGAACATCCACAACTGGATTACGTTCAAGGACCCCATCGTATAACTCCCGGAATCTTCCTGGTGCCTCTCCCATGGTTGAGACGACTCCATGGAAAAACCCAACTGGAACTCCTCATGAGCCCTATCCAGCGGAAGTCCCACATTTGGATCATCCTGGTACCGCTCCCAGAGTCGGCCCCACGGCAAAACCCGACCGGAATCCCCAGCAGGATATCCAGCGGATGTCCAACGTTTGGATTATCCTGGTACCGCTCCCAGAGTCAGTCCCACGGCAAAACCCGACCGGAACCCCCAGCGGGATATCCAGCGGACGTCCAACGTTTGGATCATCCTGGTACCGCTCCCAGAGTCGGTCCCACGGCAAAACCCGGCTGGAATCCCCAACGAAATTATCCAACGGAAGTCCAAACCAACACACATCTACTGGCCATAGATCAAACAATTCACACACAACATGCTCCAAGCATGTCACACAATCAAGCAATAATGCATGAAAACACATAATCACACAATGTCCAATGACACAAAATCCAACCACAACCTTCCACTAGGTGTGGTGGAGCATACAAGGGACTAAACCCCAGTTCCAAAGGTTTACCTCAACTCCGAGCCAATGCTCCATACGTAAGCTCCAAGTTTAATCCGCTTCCATAGCGTCCGTTCGAGGCAACCTGAATGATCAACAACATGATCATCAAAACCATTTCCAAAACAACCATTTACTTTCAAAGTAATCATACATCTTACATTCTTCCAATTCCACAACAACATACTAACCTACCATCCATTTAAACACCACTTCATATCATACAATCTCAACTACACAACTTTTACATCATTTTTCCTCCAAACCCCTTTATGGTTTGAATTCTTCAAAGGATGGTACTACAAGGTTTTCAATTCAATTTTAACACTAATACTCATCATATAATCCTATCATCAACCTATACCAATGGTCCATCATTTAATTATTCAATTACACCACATACCAATTTCAAAAAGTCTTGAAACCCATCACAAAATTGCCTAAGTTAAAAATTCCAAATCACAATAATTTTTATTACATCAATCATCATCATTTATCATTCTAAGCATTTAATTCCAAAGGGGGCATACCATTTAATGCTCCTAACTACCATAACTTAATTTACAATTTCAAAACACTCATCAATATTATGATCTCATTGAAAACAAAGTGAGAGTGAGAAACCTTACCCCCAATAGCTCCCTAGGGTACAAGGGGATGATCTCCAAGCAATGAATCAACCCAAAGTCACCAAAAATCCATCAAAATCCCCCCAAATTCGTGGCTGTCTTTGGCCAAGATCTCATCAATGAGACGGTTTCAAGGCTTAAGGGTACTACCAATCGCTTGATTTGGTGGAGAAATGAAGGATTTGTGAGTCAAAGAAAATCAAAGCTTCCATGGCCAAGGGAGGGCTGCTGCGCACGGGAGAAGAAGGAAGGAAGAGAGAGAAAAGTGAGGGAAAAAGGTGAGTTTGGCTCACTTATGCCACAGGCGGGTCCCACACGCGTTTTAACTTTAATCCAATCATCAATTTCAACCACAAATTCATAACCTACGTATTTTTCTGGTCCATGACATATTTTTGTTTCCTAAAAATAATGATAAAAATTTCACGCTTCTCGGTACAATTATACCGCAGTATTTTAACACCGGGAAATCACTATTCATCGAAATTTTCAAAACTTGCCCATTCACTCAATTTCTCGTCCTGGATCCATTTCCGGCATTATTTTTATCATTTGAGATCCCTAAATCCATTTTTCATGCCTCGGTTTACATTTTTGGCAAATTACCATTTTGCCCTTGGTACACATTTTGACCCCAATTTCAGGATTTTCACTAATCCTTCCCTTTGTACCCACATTATATCATATAAATTTGAATTTACGAGGTGTTATAAGACGCAACACCAATCAAAATACTGGAGGAACTATAAAAAGGATTAGAACCATAACCCACAATGGAGACCACCCATGAACCAGAGACCATACAACAATCAACAGCAGCAATACCAACAGGCAGCAGCAGTGGAGCATATGAACCACAGAGAAGAAATAATTATGTCCCGTTCCATAAAGATGATCAACGCATCAACACACTAGACAATTATGTCAAAGAATATGTTACCAGGAACGATGCAGTGGTCAGGAATATTGAGTCCCACTTGGGACAGATAGCTGCTATCCTCAACACAAGGATACCAGGAAAATTACCAAGGGACACTGAAGTTCCCTCAACAACCTCTCCAGAGACATAAGAGGTAAGTAAAAATGTCTAGCTAAAGACATTAAACTAAGCGCTGACTGGGAGGCAACCCAGTGGATACCTTTGCTCTCTAACAAAGAGCAAAGTTTTGGGGTGGTTAAACTTAACCACAAAGCTCCCAAAATGGAGGGAACGTTTGATGTTCAACTCCAAGTCCAAATAAGATATGTTCCATTCCAGGAACGTAGTTTTGGGTGGTTCAATAACCACACATCCCCATTTAAAAAAAATTAATTTAATTTTAATATTAATCTTAGTAAATAAGTAGTATTTCTTTACAATGCAATTTATATTCCAGATTCTTTTATTAGGAATTAGTATATTATTAATTTAGAGTATAGGAAAAAGACAGAGGGAACGTTCCCTGGCTTAAGAGATAAGAGTGACAGGGACACCTGTCTCTGCTGAGTCACTCAAAAGCTGCGCAGCCGTATCAAATTCGCACTTAATGCAAATTTTGAAAACGTGCCCTGAAAAAGTAACTGTCTCCTCAACCATTAATGCAACTGATCCTTTTCTGATTTCCCTCTCTCCCACGTTTCTAACCTAAACCGTTTCACCTCCTTACCATTCGTTCTGTAACTTCCCCATACCACTACCTCCTCAACTTCCTTTCTTTAACCTCCACGTCCTGAAAAACTCTCCATTATCCCTCCTCTACCTGCCTATATAAACTCATTTCCTTCCTCCTTCAAGCTTTACTACCTTCTGCTAACTTAGAAACTTTTGCCTTTATTCTGCTTTTATTCCTGTTGCCAAACGTGACCCGGAATCTGAAATCACTGAACCAGTTGTTCATCTCTACCCTAAGAGGAACATCTCCATGCAAGACAAGGCTCATCTTCCCTCCTTTGTGAAGAAAGCCTTGACCAGCCTCAAGTGGCTACTGTTTGCCACTGACGAACGAGAAGTCAACATCTCGTTGGTGGCTGAGTTCTTATATCGCCTCCAGGGTACACTGATATGCGATCAGCATATAAGGAATTCAAAGACAAAAAGAGGAAGAATGTGACTTAATCTGATGCAAGAAAAGGCAAAATCACTGTTAATTTGTCAAATATCTGAATCTGAGGTTATATACTAATTTTATGTTGATTTCATAGGAGAAATGCACAAATTGGAGTTGAAAAGGACAAAGCAAAACCAAAGGTTCACGCTACGAGCGTGGGAATGGCGCTTATAGCATGAAGGAGTCATTTTGGACAGAAGCCACCGCGCTTGCAGCGCCGGAAGAGAAAAATTGGCAGAGGCTACCACGCTGCTAGCGCGGCAACCGCGCTATCAGCGCCATACTTTGAAGAACTCCCACGCCCACAGCGCGGGAACCACGCTAGCAGCGTGGGCGATGCGGACAATTGATATTTTAAATCAGAAACAAGATTTGAAAAGAAAAGCCTTCATTAGGTCAAAGGCTTTATAAATAGAGATTGAACCCTAAGAATAGGAGAACTTTTGGCAACAGGGAGAACACAGAGGCAGAGCTCATGGCAAGATCGAAATTCTTCATCTCAAATTCTGATCATCATCTCACATTTTCTTTTCCATCTTTTGTTTTGCCAGACATGAATATGTCTGGCTAGTACTCTTTATTGTAGTTAGGGTCACAAACCTTATGTTAACCTTGTTACGATGGATTGATTTGATTTCTCTTGTTTATGTAAAATTCTTTATCATTACTTTGTGCATATTTGATATTTTCCTTATTAGACATGATCAATCTGATAGTTGAAAATAGTTTGAGGGTTAGAACCCTAGATAGGGATATTGGGGTTTCTGATCTCGAAAGGGGGTAAGATAACGATTAGTGTGCATACTAGGAATAGATGTATGTTAATCACGGATGTTTTGATTATCACGTTTACTGCTTAATTCTCATGAGGGGTTACTAAGGGATTAGGATTCCAATTGACGGTTAAAGGGTTGAATCACCAAGGGATCGGGATTTAGCTAATTATTTCAAGATGATAATTATCCGAGTTTTTATATAATTAAGTGGTTTTAGATCAATCCAAAGTGACAAGCGGGGATCATATGGTGAGTGCATCCTAACTGCAATTCCTTTCTCATATTTTCACAAAATTCTCATTGATACTTTATTTCTGTCATCAAATTAAAGAAAAATTCACAAAAACAAGTCTTTTAATTTTATTGTTATGCAATTTAAATTACGATTATTCATCAACCAATCGATTTGTCCAACTTAAGGGGACTGGTTATTGTGGTACTTGGCTTACAATCCCTGTGGAGACTATAATATACTCACTACTTTATTACTTATGCTATCGGTACACTTGCCGGGTGCATCAAGTTTTTGGCGCCGTTGCCGGGGATCGAAAATTCAATATTACAAATAACCATTGATCTTTGAGATTGGATTTTTATTTTTTATTTTTTTTCTTTTTCTATCTTGTTTTGTTTTGTTCAGGTGTTACTAATAATTTTTCCTGAGTTTTATGCGAGGTAGGCTTCCGCCTAAGGACTTTGTTATTGATTCTGAGATTACAAGGACCGAAAGGAGACTAAGGAAGGCTGCTAGACAGATAATTTGGGAGGATTCTATGGACACAACTATACAATCAACTCAAGATATGGACGAAAACAACAATGCTGGTCATGGTAGAAGAGGAAATGCAAATAACCAACCTCCAAGACTGTTGGACACAATTCTGACTCCAGTGTTCAACAGAGCAAACTCGAGCATAGTCAGGCCGAATGTGGAGGCCAACAACTTTGAGCTGAAGCCATCATTGATTTCTTTGGTGGAGAGGGTTCAGTTTTCTGGTGCTGATGAGGAGGATCCTCATGAGTTCATAGACCGATTTCTGATGGTTTGTGATACGACTAAGCACAATGGAGTATCTACTGATGCTATCAGGCTTCGGTTGTTCCCTTTTGCTGTTAAAGGAAAAGCGCTGAGATGGATTGAAAGGCAGCCAGCGAATAGCATCATTACTTGGGAAGATTTGTCCAACAAATTCTTTCTCATTTCTTTTCCATGGAGAAATATAATCAGCTGCTGAATGAGATCACTAATTTTCGCCAGCTGGAAGGAGAATCACTTTGCGCAACATGGAACAGATTTCAGGAACTCAACAGGAAGTGCTCACACTATGAAGGAGATGATGATAGAAAGGTGGCGATATTCTTCAATGGAATCACTCCTGAAACAAGGATGATAATAAATAGCGCAGCTGGAGGTTCTATCCGGGAGAGTACATCTGAGCAGGCTATAGATCTGATCAAGAAGCTTGCAAGGAATGAGAATGAGAGTGTATTAGTTCCCGTGAAAAGAGAAGTGATAAAGCAAGCGAACGATGATGTTATGTTGTTGTCTAAGAAGTTTGACAACTTGAGTGAAAAATTTGAGAAGTTTCAAGTGTCAAAAGTTCAAACAACTCCTCTGGTTTGTGATAATTGCCAAGAGAGTCATGAATCCAGAATGAATGTCCTAATTCGTTGTCAGAAGATTCGCCTCAACAGTTGCAGGTGAATGGGATCTGGTATGATCAGCGTCCTCCACAGCAGAACTTTCAGAGAAACCAGAATTTCCCTGGTGGTAACAACAATTTTCAGCGGAGGAATCAAGGAGCTGGTATGGATTTCAAATCCAACAATAACAACAATTATGCTCAATCTTCGCAGAATCAACAAAGAGAGCCGGCTGAGTGGGAAAAAGCTTTTGCTCAGATGGCCAAGGCTTCTAATGAGATGGCTCAACACACTAATGCTTTTATGGAGGAGACTAGAGCCAACAATAAAAACACAAATGCTTCTATTAAGAACCTGGAGAATCAGATAGGCCAGCTGGCAAAGCAATTTTCAGAAAGAATTCCAGGTACCTTTCCAAGCAATACAGTTATCAATCCAAAGGATGACTGTATGGCTATTACTACAAGAAGTGGTAAAGTGGTGACAGCTCCAACAAAACCATCTATAAATGTGGAAGCCACAGAAAAGGGAAAGGAGGAGAAGAATAAAGAAGCAGTTGAACCAGAGGTTGAGGTAATTGTGCACGAAAAGAACAAAGAAGTTATTGCTGAGAAAGAACAGGTTGAAGAGCAACCTGCTGTGGCAAAGAAAAAGCATGAGTTAAGCCATGAATATGTGATGTCTAAGGCACCCTACCCAGAAAGATTCAAGAAGGGAGCCTATAACAAGCATTATGATAGATTCTTAGATATTTTCAAGAAGCTGCACATCAATATTCCTTTTGCTGAAGCTCTAGCAAATATGCCTGGATATGCAAAATTCATTAAGGATCTTTTATCCAGAAAGCATAAGCTACAAGAATGTCATACCGTAACACTTACTGAGGAGTGTAGTGCTTTTATTCAGCAAAAGATTCCAGATAAGCTTAGTGATCCGGGGAGTTTTAATATCCCTATTGCTATTGGTGATATTGGCATTGGAAAAGCTCTATGTGATCTTGGGGCTAGTATTAACTTGATGCCTTTTTCCGTGTATAAATCTTTGGGGATTGAGGAATTAAAGCCTACAGAGGTATCTCTCCAACTTGTTGATAGATCTGTGAGAAAACCTAATGGGGTTATAGAAGATATTCTTGTCAAGGTTGATAAGTTTATCTTTCCTGCTGACTTTGTGGTGTTAGATATGGGAGAAGGAAGTGAGAAGCCTATGCTCTTAGGAAGACCCTTTTTGGCTACAGCCCGTGCTTTAATTGATGTTGAGCAAGGGATGATCAAACTGAGAATGAATGATGAGGAGATCATCTACAATGTTTCTGAGGCTATGAAGAGACCCGTTGAGAATAATGATTGTTTTCAGGTTGATTCTTTTCATGAAACAGTTCAACACAAGAAGGTGCGTCCTCAAGAGATTGATTATGAGTTGAGAGCTCGTGATCATGTACCATTTGAAAAAGAAGGAATTGTTGTGGAGGTACTCAAAGAAAAAGATGAAGATATAGAGGTTGGGGCACTTAAGGTTGAATTGAAAACCTTGCCCGACACTTTGAAATATGTATTCTTGGGAGATGGTGATACATATCCGGTAATAATCAATAAAGGCCTCTCTCTGGACCAAGAAAAGGAGCTAGTTGAAGTTTTAAAAGCTCACAAGACCGCCATAGGGTGGTCTATTGCTGATTTGAAAGGTATAAATCCTTCTTTTTGCACGCATAAGATTCTCATGGAGGATGATATTAAACCCGTGAGACAACCACAAAGAAGATTAAACCCAACAATGAAGGAGGTGGTGAGGAAAGAAGTTGTGAAGCTTCTTGATGCAGGAATGATTTACCCAATTTCAGATGCTGCTTGGGTAAGTCCAGTTCAAACAGTACCAAAAAAAGGTGGTGTGACAGTAGTCAAGAATGCACAATAAGAGTTAATTCCAACCAGAACCGTCACAGGTTGGAGAATGTGTGTAGACTACTGAAGGTTGAACACAACTACTTGGGAAAACCATTTTCCACTACCTTTTATCGATCAGATGTTGGAAAGACTGGCGGGCCACTCTTATTATTGCTTCTTGGATGGTTATTCAGGCTACAATCAAATACCTGTAGCTCCTGAAGACCAGGAAAAGACAGCTTTCACTTGCCCGTTTGGAGTCTTCGCGTATAGAAGAATGTCGTTCGGCCTCTGCAATGCACCTGCCACTTTCCAAAGGTGTATGCTCTCTATCTTTTCTGATATGGTAGAGAAATATTTAGAGGTATTTATGGATGACTTTTCTGTCTTTGGTTCAAGTTTTGATTCTTGTTTAAACAATTTGTCTAAAGTTTTAAAAAGATGTGAAGAGACTAACCTTGTTCTGAATTGGGAGAAGTGTCATTTTATGGTAAATGAAGGTATTGTGTTGGGGCATAAAATATCTAAATCTGGGATTGAAGTTGATAAGGCAAAATTGATGTTGATTGAGAAACTTCTCATTCCCGTAAATGTTAATGTCGTTAGGAGTTTCCTAGGACATGCAGGTTTTTACAGGAGGTTCATCAAGGATTTTTCCAAGATTGCTAAACCATTGAGCCAACTCTTGGTGAAGGACGGAGTTCTTATTTGATGATG